>OY751494.1:2785478-3024073 GCA_963565915.1 Entoloma clypeatum
GGCTCTGGGACGTCTCGATGTGAGCGTCCTAATCAATCTTCTGATAACGGTTGTCTGGACACCGATAAACTCTCTGATCTCTGTGATCCGACCTGTCTGAGGTCCTTCTTGAACGCGAAAGCTTTTGAGTTCGTTCTGTCGGGCGTTGTAACACGCGATCTGGTGTTGCCAAGCAAGATGGATGCTCTCTGCTATCTCGCCGTGGGGGCAATGCTCGTCATTGTCTAGTTCTTCGTCAAGCACCTGCTGTAGGATGCGACGGATCTCCGATTCAATGTACAGTGAGTAAGCTGACTGCGGAAAGCAAGTCAGCGCGGGAGTGAAGTATACTAAAGGGGATGACGAAGTAATGTAATGAGTCAGACTGGGAATCGAAGGTTGCGAAAGTAGACATTAGACATAGTAAGTTCGTAAGAGGGCGCCGAGTCGGGCCGATAAGTAAAAGATATGACGTGGTCCTCATACCGTAGAGTCCGTAACAGAGACACTATCTGCATAGCCTCCGATTAACTTTTTCTTTTCCACGGTATCGGTTATACCTGCGTGGTCAAAGCAGATTTCGACTTCATCGATAAATCTTAAAAGCTTGGAGGCCTTTTCTTTATCAAATCTCGGTGCTCCTCGTTCACTTCGACGTGGCATTCTCAAACCATTCCTTGGTGCAGTTGCTGCAACATTCTGTGTATTTGTAGCCATTGTATATGTCGACAATTGACTGTTAAGATTTTGATTTTGAGTTTCTATTGGTTGCACAATGGATACTGAATGCTCTTGCAATGCTAGTAGCCTTTCTGATTCAAGGTTTTCTAGTGTTCCCTTTCGAGTATGCTTTATGGGCTCTTCGAGAGGTCCTACTAGTTCTGCTCCTGCTTTTGATAGACTATGGGTCACGCGCTCGCGAGCCATTTCAATAGATTGTGAATTTGTTGCTTTTGAAGATGACGCTTTTAGAGACATTGTCTTTGGGTTATGACCGCTCGCGAGACCTTTTTTATGAACTGGAGGCTTCCACGAGTTTGCTTTAATGTGTTTGCTGCTAGATGCAACAGTGGGTTTGCTTGTAGAGGACAGGGTTATTGTTATGCTTAACAAACCGTTCCAAGGTTCGGGCAGAGTATGCAGGAAGTGGAAAGGCGAAGAGCAAAGTGATTGCTAAATCTAAGGAATGTAGCTATGGTACATGGGGTTTATATAGTACTGGCTACGAGCGGTAGCGAGTGAGTCAGTAGCTGCAGAAGGCAGTGCGGATGAGTCAGTAACTGCGGAAAGGCAGTGCGAAGTGAGTCAGACAACTGCGGACTGAGTAATCCCTACTGCAGAGTGCGAGTCAGCGTGGGAGCGAAGTATACTAAAGGAGAATGGTAGAGTAAAGGTAAATGAATAAGCGGTCCGATGAGTCAAAGAAATAACGAAGGTACAATGCATGGGAAAAGTGCGTAGCATACAAACCGGTAAGTCCGTAACATGTTCCCCTCCTCAAGCTCTGTGTCCTCACAGAGTCATTGTCCCCATCCTCCGGCATCGTCGTTGTTTGTCCAGGAGCCATTCTCCTTGAGGCTCCAATCGTCTATTAACTCTTCGTTGATGGCGACGGCGAGTTCGAGACTCCGGACGGCCAGTCGGATGCGCCGGTTTTCAATGACCAGTGTACGGGTGTAGTTCCCGAGGATTTGTTTCTCTTCGGGGGTTGGTGTGATGGGGAGGTCGGATAAAGAATGGAGGCGGATGTGCATCTGTCGATGCAGGATGTCGGCGAGCGAGGCTTCTAGCGCGTGGATCTGGTCTCTCATGGAGAGGGCTTCACCCATGAGGGCAGTGATGGCGGGGTTGGTTTCAGTGGATGTGGTGGTGACGGTGGTGTTGGACATGGTGCGGAGGATGTTGGAGAGATAGAGGAAGAATGGGGTAGCTATATTGAAGACGGAGCGGGGAACTCGGTGTGTGGTTGACTGATGAGGTCGATACTGTCATGGGTTTTGAGAACTCGTCTTTTATTGTGGTCGAGACGGATTCTGCCGATGGAAATCACGGATCAAATTTTGAGCATTCTGAACATTAGCTCGAGGTTCCCATGTGTTTTCTTCTGGGCCATATCCTTCCCACTGGACGAGGTACTGGATCTTTCCGCGGAACTTTCGAGAGTCCAGGATCGTAGACACATGGTATTCTTCTCATCCTTTGACGATGATCGGATCAGGGGCTGGTTTCCTTTTCTGGATGGCGTACTTCGGAGTTTCATATGGTGACAACAGGGTCTCGTTGAACACAGGGTGAATCATCTTCCAAGTCTTCGGAAGATCAAGAATGTACGCGCTAGCTCCTTTCTTCTCTAGGACTTTGAATGGTCCATGTCGGAGTGCATCAAGTTTCTTTGAGGGTCAATCGGTCCTGATGTTAGTCCCTTCCAGCCACACCTTGTCTCCGATGCGGTAGTCCCGAGACGGACTTTGCCATGTGTCAACTGTCTTCTTCATCTGATCCTGTGCTTGTTTCAGCGCAGCATTGGCTTCTTCTCGTGCCTGTTTGAGTTTTTTCAAGAAGTCGTTGGCAGCCAGATTGGTATCTTCTAATACGAGTTCTCCCTTCCACAGATGTAAACCGTAGTTGAGGTAGAATGGGGTGTGCTTCATTGCCTGATGTTCTTTGTCATTGTACTGGAACTCTGCGATTGCGATCCATTCAGCCCAATCATCCTGTAGATGGTTGACAAAGTTTCGTAAGAATGCTTCTGTTTCCTGATGCGATCACTCAGCCTGTCCATCAGTCTGTGGGTGGTACGCGGTGGACAGGTTCCTCTTGATCCCTAACATGCGGCAGAGTATCTCCATGAACTTCGCGGCGAACTGCGGTCCCCTATCGCTGATGATTTTCTTGGGGATCCCATGAAGCTTCCATATCTGATCCCGATAGATCTTGGCTAATCCTTCAGCCGATAGTTCCACGGTTGTCGGAATGAGGTGAAGCATCTTTGAATGTCTATCCGTGATGACCAGAATTGCGTTTTTTCCATCAGATTCTGGTATCGGTCCCACGACGTCGATTCCTATGTCTTCCCATGGATGACTTGGTGCTGCATGGGGATGTAGCGGAGCATGTCGCTTATGTCGGTTAATCTTGTTGCGTTGACAAGTGTCGCAACCCTTCATGTACTTCTTCACATCATGCAGTATGGTAGGCCACCAGTAGGTGCGAGTGAGGAGTTCATGTGTCCGGTACTGTCCTGGATGTCCAGCCACTGGTGCATCGTGTGATTCAAAAATCAATTCTTGTCGTAATTGTGGATCTGGCGGGACATAGACTCGTTCGCCTGCATATGTGATGCCGTTTTCCTGTTGATACCAATGAGGATTCTTCTTTAGACCCTGGGCTACTTCTGTCTCCATGCGGTTTGAACCCTTGATGCGTGTGATCCACGGATTTTGATGGTTGTGACGTTTCCAATTTTGATGGAATCAGATGTTTCACCCCCTTCAAAGAATTGTTCCTCCGTGAACATCTCCATTTGTATCACATCTTCTGATTCCAATCGTTTCAAGAATAGTCCTTCCTTGAGCATTTGGTCACTGTCCTGTGGTTCGAGTTCCGCTTCATACCAGGGTAAGCGTGACAGGATGTCTGCTTTCGCATTGGTCTTGCCGGGCACATGCCGTAATTCGAAGTCATAGTCTTGTAACTTCATTTTCCATCGTCGCTGTCGTTGATTCAGGTCCTGAGGATGACGGAAATATTCCAAGTTTTTGTGATCGGTCAAGATTTCAAAACGTTCCCTGGCTTCGAGCAGATAGTGTCTCCAATCTTTTAATGCTTCCACGACTGCCAAAAGTTCCTTGTCGTATATCTCGTAATTCTGTTCGGCCGCGGACATGGTCCGCGACAAGAACGTGATGGGGTGCCATTTGTCGTCTTGCTTCTGAGAGAGTACTGCTCCAATTGCATAGCCCGATGCATCGGTTTCAACCCTGAACTGTCCCTCTGGTTTCGGTAATGCCAAGACCGGTGCTGATGTAATTGCCCGTATGAGACCTTCAAAAGCTTGCTGCTCTGTTGGTCCCCAAGTAAATGCCGTACCGCCTGTGAGCGTGGTGAGAGGCTTTGCGATGTTTGAGTACCCTTCAATAAATCGTCGATAGAAGTTAGCAAATCCAAGGAACTTCTGAACTTCCTTTTTTGATGTGGGTGCTCGCCAGTTTCGAATTGTATCCACCTTCTCAGTTTCCATCTCAACGCATCCCTCACCAACCACATATCCCAATATAGGACATTTTGTTACTTCCCATAAACACTTCTTCTCCTTTAGGAACAAATCATTGTCCGATAGGATCTGTAGGATTTCTTCAGTGTTTCGCGCGAGTTCTTCCTTGGTTTTACCGATAACCACAATGTCATCCATGTAGATCACGCAGATACGTCGGCGGATCTGGTCCCGGAATAGACTAGCCATCATTCGAGAGAACGTTCCCGGGGAGTTGCAAAGACCAAAAAACATGACCAATGGTTCGAACAATCCTCGACTGGTGAGGAAGGCGGCTTTCCATTCATCGCCCTCCTTGATCCGGACGTTGTTATAGCCCCACATGATGTCCATTTTATTGAAGTAGACCGCATCTTTCAGTACGTCCAAGAGATCGGATATTCGTGGGAGTGGGAACTTGTCTTTGACCGTGAATTTATTGACCATGCGGTAATCTTGTACCAATCATTTGAAGCCATCCTTCTTGTTGATGAAGAAGCAAGGGGAGGCATAAGGGGATTTGGACGGGCGGATCTTTCCTGTTGCTAGACCCTCGTCAATGAATGCATCTGTAAGGGCGACCTTACGATCCAAGACTCAAACTCAGATACTTGCAAGGGAGATCCAAAGATTAGATTGAGCGGTCTGATAAGTAATACAACACACACCTTGCACTTTCTACTGTAAGGGCGACCTTACAATCCAAGACTCAAACTCAGATACTTGCAAGGGAGATCCGAAGATTAGATTGAGCGGTCTGATAAGTAATACAACACACACCTTGCAAGGGAGATCCGAAGAGAAAGTTCTAAGGATTCCCCTGCAAGCTAGCGAGATAAATAGTAAAATGAGATATGAAATAAAAGATAAAACGAGACATAGGAATGATGAGTAATGGTCGGGAGTAGGGATGGGGGATGAATGGAAACGAGATGAATGATAGTACCTGCGATCCGACGTGCGGAGGAGCGGAGGGGCGCGGAGTCGTCGGATGTGGAGAGGTGCAGAGAGGTGAATAAGATATCAGAGGCAACAGATACGATCGGAGGGCGTCGGAGGGCGTCGGAGGGCGTCGGAGATGGTGGAAATGAACGGAAAGGGAAAGTGCAAAGTGGTTGCCCTTACATCACCCCCCCTTCAAGGCACGGCGTCTCGACGTGTCAGGCGAAACGAGTCGAATATCGCAGCGGAGATCCGACGCGGAGCTCCCGGATGACGTCGGTAGAAGTCGCGGACTAGGCGCGGAGCGTGGACATTGTCTTCTGCTTCCCAGGAATTCTCTTCGTAGCCATATCCCTTCCATTTGACCAAGAATTGAAGCTTGCCTCGATGCAGTCGGCTGTCCAAGAGGTTTTCAACATCATACTCCAATTCTTCTCCCACTACCGTCGGAGGCGGAGGAGAGCGGACTTGGCGTCGGAAAGGGTCGTCGGGAACTAGTGAAAGTTTGACGACGTGGAATACTGGGTGAATGCGGGACATGGAAGGGGGAAGGCGAAGTTCGTAGGCATGTGTTCCGACAGGTCGGACCACTGGGAAAGGGCCTACGTACCGATGTGCAAGTTTTTTTGTGGGTCGGGTGGTTTTGAGGTCCGATGAGTCTAAAAAGACCTTGTCCCCTGGGCGGAATGTCGGAGTGGTGCTCCGATGCTGGTTGTAGTATCGCGCCATGTCGTCTTTTGCCTTTGTTAGTGCTGCGCGAGCCTCTTCCAGAGCGGACTTCATCCGCTCGCTGAAATCCGCTACCGCCTCGATTTCCGTCCGCTTCTCGCGAGGTTCGAATCCCATGCGCGGATGGCGGCCGGTGTCAATGTAGAACGGAGTTTGACGTGTCGATGCATGAACATGGTTGTTGTATGCAAATTCAGCCATCGGAAGCCATTCGTCCCAATCGTCTTGACGTTCATTGACGAATAGGCAAAGATATTGTTCCAATCCTTGATTGACCCGCTCCGTCTGTCCGTCCGACTGCGGATGGTAGGCTGTCGAGGCAGCAATCTTAATGCCAAGTAGCCTATATAGTTCGCGCGTGAACTTGGCGACAAACTGTGGTCCGCGGTCGGAGACAATGGCCTCCAGTAGTCCGTGGAGTTTCCAGACGTTTTGAATATAGGAGCGTGCAGTCCCGAGTGCGGAGATGTCGGAGTGCGTCGGGATGAAGTGTCCCCGCTTCCCTACTGAGTCCACTACCACCATGATAGCGTCGTAGCCGTGGGCTTCTGGTAGTTCAGTAATGAAGTCAACACTGGTTACTTGCCACCGCTCCGTGGGGACCGGTAGTGGATTGAGCTCTCCGGAGGGCGGAGTGCGTCGGACCTTGGTGCGGAGGCATGAGTCGCATGTCTTGCAATATTGACCTATTAAACGAGACATGTGTGGCCACCAGTAATTGCGCGACACCAGTTCCAAGGTTTTCCACCGTCCCGGATGTCCGGCCACCGGAGTGTCGTGGTGTTGTGTGAGGATCCGATGACGCAGTTGGGGATTATTAGGAACATAGATACGATCCCTGAAGTAGAGCAAACCTTCCGCTTGCCTCCACTCCGCACTTCGGACAGACCCCGCTCCGACGGTCGGAAGGGATCTGACGACCTCCGCCACACTATCCTCCAGTAGCCCCTCTCGGATTCCCTGTCGGACCTGGCAGAGGACGTCGCGTTCTTCCCCTTGAACAGTTACCCCACGCATTGCTCGCACTGCAAACAATTCTGGTCGAAGAAGGATGATGTTTTCGTTGTCCCGCGATCCGTCTCCGTGGTCCGCTCGTCGGGACAAAGCGTCGGACTTGCCCATTGACTTTCCAGGTCGATGGTGCATTTTAAAATCGAAATGAGCGAGGTATAAGGACCATCTAGCTTGTCGTCGATTTAGTTTTTGAGCTGTCATGAAGTACTCAAGATTTTTGTGGTCCGTCCAAATCTCCACTGTCTTCTCCGCTCCTTCAAGGAAGTGCCTCCACTCCTCTAATGCGCGGACCACTGCCAACATCTCCTTGTCATAGATCTCGTAGTTGCGTTCCACCGGACTGAGGCTTTTGGAATAGAATGCGACAGGGTGCCACTTACCGTCCTCTGTTGGTTGGGACAGTACTGCTCCGGTTGCAAAGTCCGAGCTATCCGCTTCTACCCGCCACTCCTTTCGATGATCAGCTAAGACCAGGATCGGAGCGGATGTAATCCTCCGCTTCAACTCCGCAAATGCGGACACTTCTCCTTCCTTCCAAGACCAGAGGTGCCCCTTCTTCGTGAGCTCGAAAAGAGGGCGCGCGATGTCCGAAAACCCTTCAATAAAACGGCGATAGAAGTTAGTGAACCCCAGAAAGGACTGTACTTCTCGGACGTTTGTCGGAGCAGGCCACTCCGCGACCCCCGCTACTTTCACCGGATCCATCTCTACGCGTCCTTGTTCAATAATAAGGCCTAAGTATTCAATGCGTGTTTGCTCAAACTCGCATTTCTCTGGTTTTAGATAGAGTTTGTGTTCGCGAAGTCGTTCCAGTACAATCCGTGTGACCCTCCGATGTTCCGCAAGGGTCTCCGTGAAGATGAGTATATCGTCAAGGTAAACACAAACTACACCTTCAGTGATAAGGTCCTGAAAGATCTCGTTCATCATAGTCTGGAATGTGGATGGACTATTAGTGAGGCCGAAGAACATCACCAATGGTTCATAGAGTCCGTGATTGGTCCGAAAAGCGGCCTTCCACTCGTCTCCGGGTTTTATCCGTACATTGTTGTAACCCCAGCGGATGTCGAGTTTGGTGAAGTATTGAGCGCGTTGAAGTTTATTGATCAGTTCGGATATGAGCGGAAGCGGATACTTGTTTTTGATAGTTTTGGAATTGAGTGACCGGTAGTCTTGTACAAGACGAAGGGAGCCATCCTTTTTCTTGATATAGAACACCGGAGATGCCATCGGAGACTTGGAAGGGCGGATCCGACCAGTTGCAAGGTTTTCCTCCAAAAACGCGTCGAGTTCTTTCTGTTCGTTCGGGGTGAGCGGATATACCTTACAACCCGCCGGAGAGGCGTCCGGAACAAGTTCAATGGCGTGGTCCCACGTCCGCTCTTCCGGTAAGGTGTCGAAAGAGGTCTTTGAGAATACGTCTTCGAAATCAAACAAGTGGTCTGGTACGGAATCGCGGAAAGATTTGGGTTTCTGGTTACTGAGGAAGGCCTCCGATAGACGTTGCGAGATATTGGATGAAGCGCGGATGAACTCCGCCTCCGCAGGTACTGTTCCGACAAAAAGGCGGTCTCCCTCCTCAAACTCATCCTCTTCCTCATCGTCTTCCGCTAACTCCTCCGTTTCTTCTCCTTCTGTGACATCCTCCACCCATGGGCCGCGTGGAGCCTCCTCCTCTAGACCGGACGTCGGAGTGGAACCCATCCGACAGGCTCGGATGCGGACTTGTTCGAACTTCCGCTCCTTCCGCTCTTGGGCTGCCTCCTGTTGGCATGTCCGACATCGTGCAGGACACCGGCTCATCTTCACTTCCCCTGAAGTCCAATCTACCTCGGGGTTGTGTTCTTTGAGCCAAGTGAAGCCTAACACGATTTCTTGTTTTCCCAAACTTGTGACTGCAAGCTGGGTCCGTTCCGAGTGATCCCGATAGCGGAGCACTACGTCCAACACCTCCGTTATTGCTCCGGCCTCATTCGGAGTTCCGTCGATGTTGTATACCGGAATTGCGCGTTGTAGTTTTCGAGTAGAGAGTCGGTGTTTCTCGACCAGAGTACGTTCAATAAACGATCCTGTTGCCCCACTGTCGAGTAAGGCCTTTTGTGATAGTATGTCTTTAGTGTCGGTAGTTTCGAGAACTATGTCTAGTTCGAGGGAATTGTCGGAGCGAGCGGCTGCGGCGAGAACATATTGTTTTGGAAGCCGCCGCTCCCACTTAGAGAAGCGGATGCGGATAGGGTTTGCGGAGTTGGGTGCGACTATAGGATCGTTTGCAGGCTTAGAGATGGAGGGTATAGGATCATATTGTTCCATAAATAAGGCAGCATAACGATTTTTAGTAGACAACGAGGGCGCACTGTTCACTCGTTGTGAGGAGGAAAATCCTCCTGTCCTCCCTCCGACTCCGCAGACTCCGTGGGCGGAACGGAGTTGCCTTCCGCCGCGTCCTTGACCACGAGTTGTTCCATGATAAACTCGTCTTGTTCCTCCATCGTCATGAATCGGACGTCGAAGCGAAGGGGGCATTCACGACTGAAGTGACCCGTTTTGTTACATCTGAAGCATGCATTGGCATTCTTGCCTTTGACGCGTGAAGTATCAATGTCCATTGCATTAGGGTCCCTTGTCAGCGGAGCGGGTGCGGATGCGAGCGGAGCTGTACGTGGAGTGAATGGAATGTAGGGGCGAGGGAATACTGAGGTGCCAGGTACTCTTGGTCCGACAACGTTGCGGAAGGTGGAGGTGCGGGTCGGAGCAGTGGCTTTGAAGGCTTTGTTGGCAATCCTATTGTCATCATTGACTCGTGCTGCAGAGTACCACTCATCGGGGCTGTCATCCGCAGGCCGTCCGTGGGTCAGGGTGGCGATCTCGTTCTGAATGTCGGAACGGAGACCATGGCGGAATTTGAGTACTATATTGGTATCCTCCTGATAGCCTGCTTTGTCAATGTAGTCTTTGAACTCGTCAATATAGGTCTCGACATCCCGTTGACCTTGATAATAGGATTCTCCTTCGAGGATCAGTCTCGCGTCCTGTTCCTCATTCTTCGGAGTGAACTCCGCTGTAAAGACTGCACGGAAGTCCACCCAAGTCCGATAAGGCGGAGCACCGGTCCTCCACTCCTGTCGGATAATGCGATCCGCAAAGCGTGCTGCGCGTCCACTCTTCATGAAAGATAAAGCCCAATAAATTTTAGCGTGGTCGTCTGCGAACTGTTCTGGAGCCAGCCCCATAAACAATTCACAGGAGTTTAGAAAGGTCCAGCCATTTGCACGCGATCCGTCGAAGTCTGACGGATTGGCGGGTTTTGCTCAACGCACGCCTGGATTGGCCGGAGCGAGCGGAGCAGGTGGAGGTGCGGGTGCGGGAGCAGGTGGGATAGGTGGTGGAGCTGGGGCAGGAATTGCGTTGAAGGCGAGGAGGAGTTGGTCAAGTTGAGTAGAGATATCAGCGAGAGTTTGACGTTGTTCCTGGAACTCGTGCTCGAGCTGTTCAAGGCGATTGGGGTCGTCCATTACTATGCGCGGAGCAGAATCACCGGTTACGGAGAGGTAATTAGAAGAACTGGAAGGGGTGTGAGATGTATCGGAGTCGGACGCGGACGAAGCTACTCCGAAGCGCGGAATCGTGACAACGATGCAATCGGACCCGGTCCAATTAGATGAGAACTTTCTACTGTAAGGGCGACCTTACAATCCAAGACTCAAACTCAGATACTTGCAAGGGAGATCCGAAGATTAGATTGAGCGGTCTGATAAGTAATACAACACACACCTTGCAAGGGAGATCCGAAGAGAAAGTTCTAAGGATTCCCCTGCAAGCTAGCGAGATAAATAGTAAAATGAGATATGAAATAAAAGATAAAACGAGACATAGGAATGATGAGTAATGGTCGGGAGTAGGGATGGGGGATGAATGGAAACGAGATGAATGATAGTACCTGCGATCCGACGTGCGGAGGAGCGGAGGGGCGCGGAGTCGTCGGATGTGGAGAGGTGCAGAGAGGTGAATAAGATATCAGAGGCAACAGATACGATCGGAGGGCGTCGGAGGGCGTCGGAGGGCGTCGGAGATGGTGGAAATGAACGGAAAGGGAAAGTGCAAAGTGGTTGCCCTTACAGCGTCCAATTCTTCTTGTTCCTTTTGCGTCATAGGATATGTATTTCCCCCTAGTTCCTTTGGTGCGTCCGGTGTAAGTTCGATACCATGGTCCCATTCCCTCTCCTTTGGGATCTTGTCAAAGTTCTCTTTCTCGAAAAGATGAGCAAATCGTTCAACATATGAGGGTCGTTTGGTTGTGGGAGGTGGTGTGGGAGTGACAGCTTCCAAAATAGGGTCTCCAGGCTTCCATTTCTGATCCGACTTTTTGGGTGCATCTTTGTCGCGCACCTCAACCATGCGAACCCGGTGTTTGTGACCATTAAGGTTAATCCTAAAATCCGAGTGTTTGGTTCGACATGTTGTTGGGCACCGGTTAAATGTTACTGCGCCGGTTGTCCAATTGATTGTGGGGTTGTGGTGTACCAACCAGTCATGTCCCAAGAGCATGTCCGTTCTCCCAATGTCCAGTACCATTGCTTCCATGGTTTCCTGATGTGCTCCCAAATCCAGTTTGACTTCGGCAAGTTGGCTCGCTTTTTGTTGTCAATTTGGTGATCCATCCGCATTTAGAATTGCTATGGGTGGTATTCCTCGCGTGGGGAGGTTCTGTTCGCGTACTATTCTGGGATGAATGCATGTGCGTTCACATCCGCTGTCAACCTCAGGTCGGATAACCTTTGGTCCTCGTCGTGTTTTGAGCTGCGCTAACAGCCTGATTTCTCGTCTTTTCGGAGGTTTATCTCCCTTCACAATCTTAGTCGACGCAGCGGCTCGCTTGGCAGGGATGACATAGGTTCTATTGTCTGCAGTCATACAAGGCAAGCAAGTCCGTTTAATAGATAAGGGTCGCGACTTAGCATCGTTTAATCGGACCCTTCGGGAAAATCCTTCTCGTCGGCTTCTAAGATTGTGGTTTCATCATTCTCGGCTTCTTCTTCGGACACCTTCCTAACCCTTCCGGAGTTCTTCTTCGGCTTGCGGCAGTTGCGCGCGATATGGCCTTCTTGGTCACAGTTGAAACACTTGCGACCATCTTTCTTCTTTGGAGCGCTACAGTCTTTAGCCAGATGACCGAAGCGTTGACAGTTGTAGCAACGGGCTACTCCTGCTTTGTTGATCTCCATGGCTTTGCCCTGACCACCATAAGTGGTACCCGATCCGGTGCGCATGTCGCCGCCACCTCGGATGACCAGTGCGTGTCCTTCCATCTGTCGTCCCTTGTTTCGGATCTCCTTTGCGTAATCGGTGTACGTCTTGCCATCGCTGGCCACTTGTTCAGAGATTCTGCGGTTGACGTTCTTCTCTAGGATGTATTTCCCAGTTTCTTCGCCAAGGTTTGACAGTTTCAAGAGTTCTTCAAATTCATCCAAGAATTCATCAACAGTGCGTTTCTCTTGTTTCAGGACTTCGAGTCTCGCTTTGGCAGCGACCGACTTGTTGGCGATGGAGAATCGTGTGGCGATATCATCGGAAAAACCTAGCCAGGTGATGTTCTCGTTGTCAACGGCAAGAGCGTCTAACTTGTTACTGGCCCAGTGTCTGCCGGACCCTTCCATCATGCGGGATAACACCGCAAGAATCTTCTGATCGTCTGTAAGGCTTTTTTGGAACCTGATGTATAGTTTGGTGGCTTTCCACCACTCGTCGAAGGAGTATCTGTCCTTGAACATCCCAGGATCCTTGATGATCTTGGATGTATCCATTGTTTGTACAGCCGGAGCTTCTGCAATGTTTAGAGTCTGCGGAGGAGAAGAGGAGTCGGGTTGTTGGGATGAAGATGGGGTTCGGGATACAGGTAAGGATTGAAAATGAGTCCCTGTTCTAGGCGTCTGTTCGATATCTGACTGCGCGGAGTCAAAAGTAAATTCGTCAGGGGACTCGTCGGCGGAATCGGTGGCAAAACGTTCAGAGTATTTCCTCTGTAAATCTCTAAGGAATCTCTGTTCCTGCGCGTCTGTTGGTCTCGAGAAGGGGTCAAGTCTCTCGTTTTGTGCCCAGCGGTTGTACTCGGTCTGTTGTTCTTCGGTGGTGAAGTGGGCGTAGATCTGCTGCTTCGAGTAAGATGTGATGATGTGGCTCTGGGACGTCTCGATGTGAGCGTCCTAATCAATCTTCTGATAACGGTTGTCTGGACACCGATAAACTCTCTGATCTCTGTGATCCGACCTGTCTGAGGTCCTTCTTGAATGCGAAAGCTTTTGAGTTCGTTCTGTCAGGCGTTGTAACACACGATCTGGTGTTGCCAAGCAAGATGGATGCTCTCTGCTATCTCGCCGTGGGGGCGATGCTCGTCGTTGTCTAGTTCTTCGTCAAGCACCTGCTGTAGGATGCGACGGATCTCCGATTCGATGTACTGCTGGATGAGTGTAAAATCGATACTGTCTCGAGGACTTAGCTCCTCCTGTCGGGCTTCTGGCGTGCTGAATGGGTTACTGGTGAAGTCTTCAAAGAAGCGCGACGTCTTGACTCGTCTGGTAGTTGCTCTCTTCGCTCTGGGCGAACCTAACGAGATTTAGCAACTTGTTATGCTTAACAAACCGTTCCAAGGTTCGGGCAGAGTATGCAGGAAGTGGAAAGGCGAAGAGCAAAGTGATTGCTAAATCTAAGGAATGTAGCTATGGTACATGGGGTTTATATAGTACTGACTACGAGTGGTAGCGAGTGAGTCAGTAGCTGCGGAAGGCAGTGCGGATGAGTCAGTAACTGCAGAAAGGCAGTGCGAAGTGAGTCAGACAACTGCGGACTGAGTAATCCCTACTGCGGAGTGCGAGTCAGCGCGGGAGCGAAGTATACTAAAGGAGAATGGTAGAGTAAAGGTAAATGAATAAGCGGTCCGATGAGTCAAAGAAATGACGAAGGTACAATGCATGGGAAAAGTGCGTAGCATACAAACCGGTCAGTCCGTAACAGTTATCTCTCAAGCAAGAACTATAACTAAATTCCTTGAGAGGAACTGTATCGAGCAGATACTGAGTAAATTTGTTATTTTAGAACCACCCCTTGTGGTGGGCTCCAGATGAAATGAAGGAAGTGAGTCTGGGGATGAGCGCGAGCGATATCTCTATCACACACACAAACACCAAACACAACAACGAAGACCGAACAAGTCTCGCGATGCGTACTTCTCAATTGATATAGTTCGGGGTGATGAGTGGGATCACTCAGGATGTGACTCTTCCAAACAACAATTGAATAACTCGTTTAGCGATGGCTCAATAAGCCTTGAACAAGACTTAGAGATAGTCCTCAATAGATAATGAACCGAGGTTTGTGATTTTCTAACCAACAAGACTTCGTGAACACAATCTCGACCGAATACGAACACGACAATGACCAATACAACCGATAGATAACACGATTTGACGATTGACAAGTTCTCGAACACACAAAACACAATCGCGACTGACTTCCAATGCAAACCAAACGATCTCGAGGCTTCAATGATACTTGCAAACGACAACAGATGCACAAGACAAATGCTATCAATTCTGGGGCACAATCTAATCTAACCTATCTATGATGAAACTACGAGATTTTATACATGAGCAGCAATAAATATAGAAAAAGGTTGCATGTGGTATTGATAAATGGTATGACCTTTGCTAAAGTCATTTCAATGCGCCCATGTGGTAGACAACGCCACAGGTACGCCCCTTTTCCATATCCGAACCTCTGCCGCACTGGAGAGGCCACTATTTCAATATCTTGGTTTTGCAATGTACCTGGGACGATGCCGACTAGTTACTGTGAGGTATCAACTGCATCAATTAAGGGTCGCCTCGGTAAGCCACCCATCAGATTCGATCTCTATCAAAGTTCACCATAAGGTCACGTTGATCGCAACGTATCAAACCTGATCTCGGTCTGTATCATCTGATGTCATTTCAATATTCCCGATATGGACAATTTGGACATGAAGCACGGCGCACATTGACCAAACCTCTCACGAGAATGTCTCCGGTCAAGCCCCGACGTATAGTAGACAGTGCTAGTGTCATCGATAATTCCAATATAACCCATCTCCTTGTTTCACGCTTCATCGCGAGAGGCACTCAATAGTCTTTTCTATCTTGCGAGATGATCCCATAGCTCTCGAGTATCATAGCTAATGTAAGGGCAACCATCCGATTTCCTCAATCCGACACCTCCGACACCTCCGACCCATCCTCTGACCCTCCGACCGTTGTGGTACGTCTATTATTTATATTACTATACTTTACGTTTCCTTTCGTTTCCATCTATCCTTCAACACCTCCGACCTCCGACACTTCCAACCTGCCCTCTGCGTCGGAGTGCACATTGGAGCAATGATTTATACCACCACATGCACACTTCCAATTTACATATTCCGTTTCCATCCCTACTCCCGATCTTTGTCGTATTTCAACATTCCTCTCCTCATTTCCAATTCTCGTCGTCTATATAGCTGTCTAGCCTGCAAGGGAATCCTCAGAACTTTCTCTTTGGATTTCCCTTGCAAGGTATGCCTCGTATTGTACTTCGTAGAGTCTAATTTAACTTTGGATTTCCCTTGCAAGTTGTCCAATGTCGGAGTCGCTTCGGAGCACGTCGGAGTTGTTGGATCGTAAGGTCGCCCTTACAGTAGAAAGTTCTCTCTAAACGGACCAGGTACGAATTGTACCATTGAAGCCATTCCATGCTTCGGAGTTGACAACATGGACTCGAGTCCGCCCTCCTCCGGTTCCGGTACATCTGACACCCCTTCCGATCCCTCTTCCCACCATTCTGCCTACCACTCTGTAACTGGTGACTCCGTATCACACATAGAAATGGACGACCCCAGATGTCTTACTGCGCTTGAACGCAAGTTCCAGGAACACCGCCAGATCCTCACCAACATTACCGCTCAACTCGAACAACTTATCCATGCCGCTATTCCACCTGTTCCCATTCCCAACCCGACCCGATTCCCCCTCCAGCGGAGGCCCCAGTTCTGGCCTTCCCACCAGCCCCGATCGCACCTGCCAATCCAGGTGTGCGTCGGGCCAAACCCGCAACTCCGTCGGACTTCGACGGAGCATGTACCACTGGTTGGACTTTTCTTAATTCTTGCAAACTGTATATGGGACTGGTTCCGGAACAGTTTGCAGATGATCATGCTAGGATCTATTGGGCGCTTTCCTTCATGAAGAGTGGATGTGCTGCGCGCTTTGCCGACTGCGTCATCTGACAAGAGCGTCGGACCGGAGCTCCGTGTCACCAGACCTGGGTGCAGTTCCGAACTGCGTTCATTGTGGAGTTCACTCCAAAAAACGAAGAACAAGATGCATGGCTCATTCTTGAGGGAGAAGCCTATTACCAAGGTAGTCGGGATGTGGAGGCTTACATTGACGACTTCAAGGATTATGTCGAAAAGGCTGGGTACACCGAAGGAACGAACATAGTACTTAAGTTCTGACATGGCCTCCGATCCGACATCCAATCCAAAATTGCGACACTAACTTTCGGATGACCCACGGATGACAACCCGGATGCCTGGTATGCAGCCGCATGAGTCAACGATGATAATTGAATTGCCAATAAGGCTTTCAAGTCCATAGTTCCGACACACCCGAACCCTTTCCGCACTGCTCCGACCGCACCGAAGGCAGCGGCAGGATCTGTATTTCCCCAACCTTTCATCCCCTATATTCCGCGTGCACCTCCGACAGTCATTGCTCCGACTCCGACCGTCCGCGACCCCAATGCAATGGATATTGATGCCTCTCGCGTCAGGGGTAAGAACACCAATGTATGCTTCAGATGTGGTAAAACTGGTCATTTCAGTCGCGAGTGTCCGCTCCGATTCAATGTCTGATTCATGACGTTGGACGAACAGGAGGAGTACATGATGGACCAACTAGCCGCTAAAGATGCAGTGATGGCTACCTCTGACGTTGCCGATGCGTCGGAGCAAGCGGAAGACAAACAAGAGGATTTTTCCCCCGACAATGAGTGAATGGTGTGCCCTTGTTGTCCACTAGCAATCGTTATGCTTCCTTGTCTATAGATGAATCAGATTTTACTTCTTCTCCCTATGACTTGGCGCAGAATGAACCCTCAGTCACACCTACCCTGACTCTGAAAGTCGTCCAACCCCGACTCCGAAAATGGGAACGACAACTTCTGAAAAAATACATCCTGGCCTCCGACGGCTCCGACAACGCTATTGAACTAGATGTTGTTCTGGAGACAATGGACACCAAGGATACCCTTTCACAAAAGGCTCTTCTCAATAGCGGAGCGACTGGCTCCTTCATTGACCGCTCCCTGGTAGAGAAACATCGACTCAGTACCCGAAGGCTACAATGTGCAATCCCTGTCTACAATGTCGATGGTACTCTGAATGACGCCGGAGCAATATTGGAGGTCCTGGACGTTATACTCCAATATCAGGATCACACAGAGCGGACCCAGCTCGCTGTAACTGGACTGGGAAAGCAGGATATTGTACTTGGATTCACGTGGCTCAAGGAGCACAATCCCGAGGTAGATTGGACCTCCGGGGAGGTGAGAATGAGTCGCTGTCCCACTCGCTGTTGGACTTGCCATCAGGAGGCCATTCAGGAGTGGAAGGTCCGCAAATTTGAGCAGGCACGCATCCGCACTTGTCGGATGGGTCCGACACCAGATGCTGGATTAGCGGAGGAAGCCCCACGAGGCCCTTGGGTGGAAGACGTAAGCGAGGACGAAGAACAATCATCGGATGAGCCGTTGGAAGACGATGCGGAGGAGGAAGACGAGTTCGAAGAGGGAGATTGCCTCTTCATCAAAGCCCTACCTCCGACGTCGGAATTCGTCCGAGCATTGTCAACTACCTCACAACGCCTATCAGAGGCGTTCCTCCAAAATCAGAAACCCAAGTCTTTTCGCGATTCTGTACCTAATCACTTACATGATTTTGAAGATGTATTTTCCAAGACCTCCTTCGACAATCTGCCAGAGGAACGCGTATGGGACCATGCCATTGAGCTGATCCCCGACGCAACTCCGATGGGTTGCAAGGTGTATCCACTTGCTCCGAAGGAACAGAAGGAACTCGATGCATTCTTGGAAGAAAATCTGGCCACTGGTCGGATCTGACCTTCAAAATCTCTGATGGCCTCTCCGGTCTTTTTCATCAAGAAGGACGGTTCCCTCCAACTCGTTCAGGATTATCGATCGCTCAATTCCAAGACTATCAAAAACAAGTACCCCCTTCCGCTCATCTCTGAACTAGTCAACAAACTCCAGAATGCTCAATACTTCACCAAGCTCAATATCCGATGGGGCTACAATAATGTCCGAATCAAGCCCGGAGATGAATGGAAAGCGGCCTTTCGGACAAATCGGGGACTCTTCGAACCCCTTGTAATGTTCTTCGGACTCACTAATAGTCCTTCAACTTTTCAGACTACTGTATGATGAACGATATCCTACAAGATCTTATTACTGAAGGTGGCGTATGTGTTTATCTTGATGATATTCTCATCTTTACGTCGGACCTGTCGGAGCATCGGAGGATCACACGCATAGTATTAGAGCGGCTCCAACAACACGGATTGTATCTCAAACCGGAGAAGTGTGAATTCAAACAGACACGGATCGAATACCTTGGCCTTATTACAGTATTGAGAAAGGACGTGTGGAAATGGACCCCATCAAGGTAGCCGGAGTGTCGGAGTGGCCGACTCCAACTAACGTGCGGGAGGTGCAGTCCTTCCTTGGATTCACTAACTTCTATCGTCGTTTCATCCAAGGGTTCTCCAACATCGCACGTCCTCTGTTCCGACTCACAACCAAGGGCTGTGTATGGTCCTGGGGTGACAAGGAAGCGGGGGCCTTTGGAGGTCTGAAGCGGAGGATCACCTCCGCTCCGATACTTGTCCTCCCCGACCACAGCAAGGAGTGGCGAGTCGAAGCGGATAGCTCTGACTTTGCGACTGGAGCGGTACTGTCCCAACCATTGGAGGACGGTAAGTGGCACCCTGTCGCGTTTTATTCCAAAAGCCTTAGCCCAGTGGAACGCAACTACGAAATTCACGACAAGGAGATGCTGGCTGTAATCCGCGCGCTGGAGGAATGGCGACATTTCCTTGAAGGAGCGGAGAAGACGGTGGAAATTTGGACCAATCACAAAAACCTCGAATACTTCATGACCACCCAGAAGCTCAATCGGCGACAAGCGCGGTGGTCTCTATACCTAGCGCGTTTTGATTTCAAGATGCACCATCGACCGGGCAAGTTGATGGGGAAGTCCGACACACTGTCGCATTGGGCGGACCATGGAGATGGCTCACGGGACAACAAGGACATAGTCCTACTCCGACCGGAGCTGTTTGCCATACGGGCCACTTGGGGAGTAGCCACTCAAGGTGAGGAGCACGATGTCCTCTGGAAGGTCCGACAGGGCATCCGCGATGGCCTTCTAGAGGATAGCATAGCGGAGGTCATCAAATCCCTTCCAACGGTAGGAGCTGCATCCGTCCGCAGAGCGGAATGGCGACAGTCGGAGGGTTTACTGTACTTCCGAGATCACATTTATGTGCCCAACAACCCACAGCTCCGCCAACAAATCATCACGCAACACCATGACAATCCGGTGGTCGGACACCCAGGACGCTGGAAGACTCTAGAGTTGGTATCATGCACTTATTGGTGGCCCCACATGGCACGTTTAATTGGTCAGTATTGCAAAACTTGCGACCCCTGCCTCCGCACCAAGGTCCGATGCTCCGCACCCTCTGGTGAACTCCATCCGCTCCCAGTCCCGTCGGAGCGATGGCAGGTAACTAGTGTTGATTTTATCACTGAACTACCAGAAGCCCATGGGTATGATGCTATCATGGTAGTAGTAGACTCAGTTGGAAAACGCGGACACTTCATTCCGACGCACTCCGCTCTCTCCGCCCTCGGATCCACGAAATCTTATGTTCAACATGTTTGGAAGCTTCACGGTCTTCCGGAGGCCATTGTCTCCGATCGCGGACCACAGTTTGTTGCCAAGTTCACGCGGGAATTGTACAGGCTATTAGGTATCAAGGTTGCTGCCTCGACGGCCTACCATCCGCAGTCGGACGGACAGACAGAACATGTGAACCAGGGATTGGAACAATACCTCTGACTGTTTGTCAATGAGCGACAGGACGATTGGGACAAATGGCTTCTGATGGCAGAGTTTCCGTACAATAACCATGTCCACACGTCCACGCGCCAAACCCCCTTCTACGTCGACACCGGACGTCACCCACATATGGGCTTTGAGCCCCGACAAAGACCGTCAGAGATCGAGGCCGTAGAGGATTTCAGCAAGCGGATGAAGTCTGCATTGGAGGAAGCACGAGCAGCTTTGGGGAAGGCCAAAGACAACATGGCGCGGTACTACAACCAGCGTCGGACATCTACTCTGACCTTCCAACTGGGCGACAAGGTCTTTCTGGATTCCTCCGACCTCAAAACCACCCGACCGACCAAAAAGCTGGCTCATAGATATGTAGGCCCGTTTCCGGTTGTCCGACCTGTCGGAACACATGCGTACAAACTCAAACTCCCTCCTTCTATGTCTCGCATTCACCCCGTATTCCAAGTTGTAAAACTGTTGCTGGCTCCGGAAGACCCCTTCCAACGAGATGTCCATATCCCTCCGCCTCCGACTGCAGTCGGAGAAGAAATGGAATATGAAGTCGAAATGATCTTGGATAGTCGGCTTCAACGAGGCAAGCTGCAGTTCCTAGTCAAGTGGAAGGGGTACGGCTACGAGGAAAACTCATGGGAGATGGAGGAGGATGTCCACGCTCCGTGCCTGGTCCGGGAATTTTACCGCCGACACCCGGGAGCTCCGCGTTGAATCGCTGCAATGGCCTTCGAGTCCTGTACATTTCGCCTTGCGCGTCGAGACGCCACACCTTAGAAGGGGGGTAATGTAAGGGCAACCATCCGATTTCCTCAATCCGACACCTCCGACACCTCCGACCCATCCTCTGACCCTCCGACCGTTGTGGATTTCCCCATTGGTTCCCTTGTCTTTGAGGTCCCTGCCTCATTCCTTGCCTCATGGTGTAATTCTCTTCAGCCCTTCCGATGGCTGAGATTTCTTCAACAGTTTCCTGCATGGTGTCCTGCCGTCTTCCTTGCTGAAATAATTGTTGTATGATTGAGTCCCGGGCATTTCTCTCCAGTAAGGAAATCCCATGATGATCCTCAATTTTCCCTTGGATTGCCAGTGTTCCAAACTGCATGATCCAGTCATCTGTCTTCATCTGGTTCTGTTTGAACCCCTCAATCTTTGCTCTGGCCCATTCCACTTTGGTGGTAGGGCGAAACCTTGTGGTAATCTCATAGACCAAGTTTTGATATGTTGGCCAATCATTCGATTCCATGCATTGGGTGAGTCGTGTCTCCCCATACGTTCCTGCAATCGGTCCATCTAATCGGGACCAGACTGTGATACAGATTTTGTCATCCCCATGTAACAAATCTCAATTTACTCAGATTCAAGTGAGCATTTTTGCCCACCATCCCAAAAACAGGGGTCAGGATCCATTATATCTGCCGGGATCTGCGGCTATTTCAATTCTTTGGCCTGGTCGGGGAGGAGATAGTGCAATGGGGGGTTCATGATGTTCGTGATGTTCAGGGGCTTGGTCCTGAAGATCTTGATTGTCCATGTTGGTGTTTTGATGGGGGGGGGGGTGTTTTGGTTTGAACAGTAGTACCTTAGGTCAGGTGCGTGACCCTGTTCTGACGCTT
Organism: Entoloma clypeatum; assembly: GCA_963565915.1. Classification (NCBI taxonomy): domain Eukaryota; kingdom Fungi; phylum Basidiomycota; class Agaricomycetes; order Agaricales; family Entolomataceae; genus Entoloma; species Entoloma clypeatum. Next base: position 2,807,221 of record OY751494.1, read on the forward strand.
AGGCGGAAAAAAAAATCTGAAAAGAAAACCCAAAGAATGATCTGTCTACCCAGGCAGTCAGAATGCCCAAATGGAGGAAGATCTAGGAAAGATGAAGTCCACGCGGTCAATACCCCTACGCGCACTGGACTGGTCAAATCGAGATGTCGAGGAGTGGGGGATTGGAACACCTGTTGCGAACTAGACATGTACGGTCTTCTCTTCCAAACCGTCACACGTGCCAGCAACTTCCCCAAAGGTTAGATGCGTCGGCCTTTGGTCACCTCAACACGGGACGGGCTCAACGTTTCCCTATGTGTCTCGAACGGCAACACTAGTTATAGTGGGTGCACCGAGCCTTTCTCTTCTTATCCCTGAAGTCCGGGAGGTCCCCCTTAATGCTAGGATCCACGTATAGATATGTACTTTTGACAAAAAAGCATGAAATGGCGAAGTTGAAATGGAGGAAAGGGAAGTGAGTTTGGGCGGGCGAGTTTAGAGCTTGTTCTTCTGTTGAGGCGACGCTAAGTCTAACAATGTCACGAGCCCAAACATCTGAACTTAGAGGAAAAATGTGGAAAAATGATGAAGGTGCTGTATTGCCAAGAGACCCAGCGGGAATCTCAAGAGAACAAGCTATCGAATACAAGTGAAAGTACCCTACTTATATATGTAAATACCATGAGGCTGCATTGAGGCAGTGTCATGCTGTGTGATTCCAGATCTTGCGCATCCTGCTGTATGATAATGATAAGATGTCCTCATGTACGATAAGATATAGATAAGATTGAGATAAGATAAAGTGAAAAGTGAAAATATGATCACAACAAAGGGTGAGGGTCAGAATTTCTTACCCTCCGAAAACCCGCACCGTTCGGACGGGTTTGGAGGGTCACATGATGTTTGGTTGAGCCAAACAATCAACAATCAACAAGTTGATGTTGATGTTGTTACTTTTATCCCCCCTACTCACGCCCAACGGCCCCTACACACATCAACTCATGCCCACTTGTGTCAACTCATGCCCACTCTTGTCGACTCACACCCAATGGCCCCCCTTCATGCCCAACGGCCCCCCCTTCATGCCCAACGGTCCCCTGTCGCGCCTAATGACCCCCCTTCGCGCCCAACGGCCCCTACTCACATCGACTCATGCCCAATGGCCCCCCTTCATGCCCAATGGCCCCACTCACGCCCTCTTGCCTAACGGCCCTCACCATTCCCCACCCTCCCATACTCACCCACTGCCACCACCTACCCGTCCGCCAAATGGTGCAGGAGGCAAACACAGTGGCTAGAGAAGGGGAGGTGGGCTGCGAGGTCCATGACAGGGTGGGTGTAGTACACAAGAGCACTGGGACATGACGCGACGCGTGCATGAGGAGCGAGGAGGGTCGCGCGTGCACCCCCACAAGGTCCGTGATGGTGTGCGGCGCGCAGACAGGCTGTGTAGCATCAAGGGTGTCTACCCTTGTGTGCTGTCCCATGGGTATTCTGTACCCCCGCATACCCTCGAAAGCCCTCACCCGTAGGTGAGGGTTTTCTCCTTGTGTAGCTCTCCAGCTTCATCACACACTGTCGTCTTGGGAGTTGCTTCTCCCGCCCCCGCCTGGCAGTGCAAGATTACAATCTTGGTCCCATCAAGGGATTTCTTGGCATCTATTTTTGTTGTGGTTGATGGGTGCACGGCCTGCCGCCTGCGTAACACCACTCTATAATATGTTTCTCTGCAAAAGACATAAAAAAGAAAGACATATTTCTGGCTGGTTCTTGTCAACTCACAGGATCTATAGCTAGAACAGTTCTTCCCTCTAATTCCCTGTACTGTCCATCCTGACAGCCTTATCAACAAAACTTCCCAAAAAAACATAAATGGAAACATATTCCCTTTTATGTGCATCAGAGCTCAGCTGTTACATTCCAATCAATTCCAACGATTTCCGACCAATTCCGACACCTCCGACACCTCCGACATTTTGACTAATACTTATTATGCATACTTACTGTTACCGCTTCTTGACTTGTTACCACGACGTGCACAGCCACATCCTGGTCGCAATCTCTCTCGTTGTTGAGCCCCCCCGCTCCATCGTACCACCCGATCCTCCTGCTATCGCTCTCCTAGGCGAGACACTCGACTCACTGCAACATGGCTCCAAAGCCGATCCCCAGATTGGCCGCGATCCCCTCCGACAACCCGAGACCCCCTCCTCAAACGAGGTCGTCCACATCTCAGAAAGCCGACTGGTCTGCAGCCCCCACTGTTCCTGTGGGAGCCTCTGCAACGACAGGTCCTTACTCCACCGCGTCTACGGTAGCCGCCATGGCTGCTACCGCACCGACCTCTGCCCTTGCTCCTGTCGGCCCCCCTGGCGGCCGATACAAGAAAAAGGCTCCCTCCACTCGTCCCTCCTCACCCCAGGACAGCAATATCTCTATGGGATCCGCTGGGTCTGTTACCCCTCGCCCTGCATCCCCCACCTCAGACGACTCCGACAGCTCGGAACGCCCTCCCCCCCCTGCCCCTGCCGCTCGCATTGACGCTCCCATGACCGTCGACGCCCCCAGCATGCCGGCAACCCTAGGCTACAACAGCGAACATGCAGGCCCCTGCATGCTGCAAGGTTCCGCGGACACGTTGTCGTCCGACTTCAACGCCGCCCTCGCTTCAGTTGCCTCCGTACGAGATCTGGTCACCTGGACCGCATCTCAACGCCGGTCAGTCGACCAATCCACTGCAGACCAGCTCTGCACCGCTACAGCCTCCCTCATCCACACCCTTGTGGATGTCGGAGCGCTCACTGAATATGCCGAAGGGGATGACCCCTCCGGTGTCCGTCTCACTGGACTGGGCGTCTTAATTGACCGCCTCGTCAAGATCCCTGGGGTGTCAGTGTTCACGTCGGCTCCCGAAAACATCGTCGCGGCGAAGGACCCCAAACCTCCGCCGCCCCAGAAGAAGCTACCTTCCTTCCCGAAGACAGCTAAACCCACACCCCGCATGTCTGCGTCAGCTGGAGCGTCCGGCCGCCTCGCTCGTGAGAAGGCCAAGCTCCTATCCCGCCCTGTTCCCTTGCCCCCGGCGAAGCGACAACCCTCCGGCCTTGCAGGCTCAGCGTGGGCTCCCCCGCCCGCTGTTGTAGCTGCAGCCCAACCCTGGTCCACTGCGTCGAAAAAACGCAAATCCGCTGCGGAGTCGCAGCAGGAAACCTTGGTCGCCATGGCCAAGACGTTCCCTGCCACTACCACCATTGCCCTACAGCAAGCCACGGCTGCTATTAGGCCCACCTCTCCTTCCGCTTCCCAGGCTCGCCGAAAGAAGCAGAAGCGATTCACCACGTCAGGACGGTCTCGCAAATCCGTCTCCGTTTACACCTCCCCCCCCTTCCCCTGGGCGGTAGAGACTATCTTCACCCAGATCAATGGCCATCTGGGCAACGCTAAGAGGACGATCCGCGTCACTTCTGTTGAGTCAAACCGGGGGGGTCTCTCCCTGGCGACCGACGAAGTCCCCGACGAGGACGACCTCAAAGTCTTCAAAGCCCTTTTCGAGTCCAAGCTTGCCGCTAGCGCTCATTCGGCCCCCGACACTGACCTTCGAGTTGAGGTACCCACCTCTAAATCGAGTCTCAAAATCTGCGATTTCCCGTACTACGGGCTCACCCCGCAACGCGACCCTAAATCCGGCCGCCTCGTTCCCCTCTCGGAGAGCCAGGTCGCCGACATAATGTCGTCCGCCCCCCCCCCCCCCAGTTCTCCTACTACGAGAACTCAAAGCCCCGCCTCGCCAGAAACTCCCCGTCGTCTAGCACCGGGACCATCTGGTTCGACATTGAAGACTCCAAAGGGGGTCTTGTTCTCAAGAACCTAGCCAGAAAGGCCTTCATGTATGGCCCTTACCGACTCGTCCTGAACCCCGCCGAGAAGCACGTCGGAGTGCCTCAATGCAACCGCTGCTGGCGATTCGGCCATCCGTCCAACGCTCGGATCTGCCCTCTCAAAAGCAAACTCTGCCCCATCTGCGGTGAACCCCACACCGTCGAATTCCATCGAGCCCTCGCCTCCTGCTGCCGCGGGAACGCCAAGGCAAACCCCCCAGTCCTCCCCACTCCCGATGGCAAGGACTGCGAACATGCAGGACGCTGCATCAATTGCAAAGGTAGTCACCATGCAGATGATCGCGTATGCAAATACTGGAAGAGCCGATTCAACCCTGATTGGATCTGGCGCCGATACCAAGAAGCAAACATAAGTGCGGACTTCACCCACTTCTTTGAATCTAACCCCTCGCCTCGTCCAGCTGACCGAGACAATAGCCGCATTCAATCAAACGTAGTCATATGTTAAGTACAACTATGAATAAATTTGAGGGTTTGCGAATTCGCTCCCAGAACGTTTACCGAAAGAGCGTTCTCTTGTCAACTATGTTAGAGAGTCAGAAAGATAATCTCGACATAATCTTCGTGCAAGAGCCCCCCTGGGCTACCATTCGACATATCGCGTCCATGACGAGAAAGGACGGTGAGCCCCTTGTGGGTCCGCCGAACCACCCTGACTGGATGTGCCTCCACCACTCGGAGCCTGTCCTTGACCCAGATAACCTGGATGAGGACCTTCGCCCCCGCGCCATAGTTTATGTTCATAGGCGGCGTACCGCTATGAAACCTAAACTTCGTTCAGACATCGTTCGTCACCGTGATGTCAATCTTCTTACGTTGTCTGTCCCCGAGGGCCAGATCAACCTAATTAATGCCTACTCAGATACGCAGGGCACTGCTATACGTATCCTTGCCACCCTTGGTACATCCCTTCCTCCTATTCGGTACATAGGTGGTGATTTTAATTGCCCCTCGCCGCTATGGGACCCCGAAGTGACGCGCCACAACCATAATGCGTCTCTCCTCTCAGACTTCGCATTCGCTCATGGTCTTGTTCATCATAGGACTGGGTTCACCCACTTCCCTAAGAATAACAATGCCCCATCCATTATCGACCTGGTCTTCCTCCCTAACACGGACAAGGACTCGATCATCAAACTTGGGAGCCCTGACGAGTCGGACCACCGCTCGATCATCACCCTCCTCAGATCCCCCCTCATTAATGCGAAGGAACGCTACCATATAGTGCCGGACTCGGAAGAGGAAACTCATTTCCTATCCGCACTCTCAGATTCCATCTCCTCCATCCCTATTCCGGCCACGGCCACTAGGGAGGACATCACGAGTATTACACAAAAGGTTCAGGAGCTCATCCTCTCCGCGTGGACCGAATTCTCCCACTCTCCCCGGAACTCATTCCGGTCGAAGGGCTGGTGGGATAAGGACTGCAAGGCAGGGTGGCGCACCTATTCCAATTCGGGTAAAACAGACCAAGACTGGCGCGTTATGCATAAAATCATACGCACTGCTAAGCGGAACTTTTTTGACAAAAAGATCGACGAAGTCTCCAACAAAAACAAGCGTCCTTGGGACCTTACCTCCTGGGTCGGCCCACGAAAAAATGCCTCTCCCGAGGCCATTATTTTCGATGGCGAGACCTGTGAGGCATTTCACAAGTCTTTTCAGTTTGCCGAAGCGCGCCCTGTTGACCCCGACAGGCTGCGCAGTGCTCTCAAACCTCAGCCCAAAAGGGCTTGGGTCCCATTCACATCGCAAGAGGTCCTCCAGGCTCTGGCCAGCTGCTCCAGCCGGTCGGCCCCTGGCCCCGACCATCTTACATGGACCCATCTCAAGTGCCTGATCACACATGAGCATATCTTGAAGTTGTTCGTCTGGATCCTGAACGCTTGCCTCTCGGCAGGGTTCTGGCCCGACGCATTCAAAGTCTCAACGACCGTCATTATTCCTAAACCGAATAAGCCGGCGTACGACGTTCCCAAAGCGTTTCGCCCCATCGTGCTCCTAAACACCCTGGGCAAACTATTTGAGAAAGCTATCGCTAACAGACTGCAATGGGAACTCGCCCGCTACGGTCTGCTACACCCAGGACAATTCGGAGGGGTTCGCCAGAACTCCACCGAAGACGCCGGACAATTCCTCACCCACCTCATTCGTGCCGGGTGGTCAAGGAAACTCAAGACTAGTGTCGTAGCCATTGATTTGGCTCAATACTTTCCCTCTCTAAACCACTCGGTTATCGCGCTCATACTGGATAGGATGGGGTTCCCCAACACTGTCGTGGACTTCTTCTCCAACTACCTAGTAGGGAGGCAGACTCAATACGCCTGGGAGGACGACCTCTCAGACCTTTTCTCTGTGGACATAGGCGTTGGTCAGGGCTCTGCCCTTTCCCCCGTGCTATCGTCCATATACCTTGCCCCGCTGATGTACGCGTTTCACGCCGAACTGTCGCAGGCTAGCCTCATCTCCTATGTAGATGACGGGACCATCATAGTCCAGTCCGAGACGTGGAAGGAAAACCTCGCCAAACTAAAAAAGGCATACAAATGTCTGTTTGAGCTGACTACAGCCCTTGGGCTTGTCCTCGAACATTCTAAATCGGAGGCGTTCCATTTTTCCAGGAAGAATGGCGACGACGACCCCCCGGTTGACCTAGGATATGCGCCGTTCACAGGCGACACCCCTCTTGTCCCCAAGACCTTCTGGAGGTACTTGGGGTTCTTCTTCGATCGAAAGCTACTCTTCACTGAGCACGCCAAACGATACGCCACTAAGGCTTTCTCTGCAACGGGAGCTTTACTCTCACTGGGAAACTCAGTCCGAGGACTTACGCCCAAACACAAGCGCACCTTATACCGATCGTGTATTCTACCGATCGCTCTATATGGCGCCAATCTATGGAACTTCGACGGCGCCCGTAACAAGGGCGTCATCAAGTCTATCTCCAGAGTCCAAAGGCGTGCAGCCCTGTGGATCCTGGGCGCCTTCCGTACCACCCCCACAGGGGCGGTCAAATCCCTTGCTGGCCTGCCCCCGGTGCATCTGCACCTAAAGAAGCTCTCCTGCAGAAATCGTGTCCGTATGCACTCCCTTGCACCACGACACATGACTGTCATGGTATGCGATGAGGAAGACCCCTCAAAGCGACCATGGTACTCCCCGGAATTTATGTACAACCTCAAATCCCCCCTCGTTGATATCTGGGCATACCGTGCAAACGTGACTGTCCCCCTATCACCCTTCAACAACCACAACGAGCCAGGGAAACGTGTCCTAGACCGCTTCCCCGACCGTATCATCCACGATATCACCCTTATCCGCGGCAAAACCGCTAAGGAGCGAGCCGAAGCCAGGAAGCTGCGCCTCATCACCCTTAACAAGGTGTTCGATGCCAACATCTGCTCTAACAAATCCGCTGTCATTGTCACCGACGCGGCTGTTCCCTCCCTCGTGTCGGGCCATCAAGCTGTTGCAGCTTGGGAAACCTGGCACATGGGGTTCTCCATCAATAAAGACTGGGCGGCCGGCGGCCTCGCAGTCTCTGACGACACTGAAACTCTAGCAATAGGTCACGGGTTCTCCAACCTGGTCACTCTGCTAGGGGGTCTCTCTCAACTGGAAGAAATCCACATCTTCACCGACTCTGTCAACGCCATTCGGCGGGCCACAGACCCGGACCTCCACTCCTCGCAGGCAACTGCGCTCGCTATCATCAGTAACCTGGTTCCTTGGTTTGAGGAACCAGGCCTGAAATCCAAGGTCTTCTTCCACCATGTCCCTGATTGCTCAGACCATGGCTTCGAACCCCACCGTGCAGTGCACGACTTTGCCTCCTCGATTCGCATCGAATGTGGTGAATCGGCCTCCAGATCCCTCAACTTCAACACGAAGCAATTCACAGACGACATGCTAGGTGATTGGAACAACCTGTACCAGTCCCCCAAGTATGTCGGCCGTCACTACCAATTCCCGAGGTCGTGCGTTAGACGCCAAGACCACGCTCGGGCCAAAAGAATGAAACCGTCCCATCTCAAGGGCGGTACATGGCTTAAGGATGTGGGTCACTCCCAATCCCTCACGGCTCAAATGGTTCGCGGCCTCACCAGTCACGCCCCAATTGGCCACTATAGACATAGGTTCAATATTGGCGACAAGACCGAACAATGCAACTGTGGAACAGGGTCCGTCGAGGACTTCGCCCACGTACTATACAAATGTCTGCACCACCCCACCAGGCCCCCAGACATGCCCACCTTCTTGAGGAACACTCCCACTTGGGACAACTTCGGGAAATTCATTATGGATAACCCAGGGGCATTTGCCTTTAGGGATCGTCCAACGCTCAACACAACCGTTGGCGGTAGTCGCGTGGTAGCGCGCTGGGTACAAAGGGGTGCAGCCCCCTCTGGCAAGCGAACGTGATCGAAGGATAAGAACCGCACAGGCGCTTCTTTGGGGGGTAGGGCGCAGACACCCCCCAGCGCCGCTAACGGCCAACCTCGCAAGGTTGGAGTGCTCTTGTATCGTGCGGCCGAATATTCGGGTGCACATACTAACGCGTTTGTTTATAACAGACACCCCCGTCCTGGCGCGAGGACTCAACAGCTCGACGGAGCTTTGCGCCGCTTGTTTTTCTTGCGTACGTAGGTCCCCGGACCGATGTAGTTTATTCTATGTCAAGCGGACTGTACCCCTAGTATACCGCTATATAAATTGTTGAATTAAAATAAAATAAAAAAAAATAAAATAAAAAAAAAAAAAAAGAAAAAAAAAAAAAGCATACTTACTGTTATGAATCTTGTTACTATGTACATTACTTACATCCAACCATTTTACTTATGTTAAGAATCTCCGACAGCCACTCGTTATCTGACTCCGACAAAGCCACACATCCTCCGACATAGTATTTAAACTTATGTAGAATCGTGTATTAGCTTCAGTTTGAATATCAACTTAGATTCGACATCTTACCTCCCATCCTCTTTCCGACTCTTAACTTGAGTCCAACCTCCAATCCTCCAATCCTCCGATCCTCCAAAATAAGGACACCGACGTATTAGCGAGGGCGCAATACACAAGTTGAAGCCAAGTCCTTGCCCCTACGTTGCACGCGCTCTGACCACCCTCTGACCCTCCGACGCATCCGACGTAGCTCTGATGTTTTTGTTGATCAGTTCTTAACATCAGCACATCATACAGATTGGGGTATATATGCAACATTTTTACACTTCAAAATACATTCAAGTAAGAATATAATGCAGCAAAAAACATCAAGATTGAAGATTCTGGATAAGAATGGGAATCATAATGACAACCATAGTAGGTATGGCAAGTTTGATTATAAGTTGAGATTTGGGCTGTTTCTTGCACCTGTCGTCTGACCTTTTCATTTCTCGGATGTACAGCTTCGGGGGTGTCTTATTCAAAACAATATCATTTACTAAGTACATTCCCATTGTATCTAAGAGAACCGTTGAGCAGAGCATGTAGTGCGAGTCAAATATGTTTTTTCGCCACACACTTTACTGGTGTCACATGATGGTGGTTCAACTTTCTGCGCGCCAAAAATCAACAACATGCCCTTTCACCACAATACCTCTCTCTTTGTTCTTGCAAAAACCGCCACTACCAGCAGTACCCTCACCCCTGCTAACCATATAGGGGACATCAGAAAGAGACAGGACGGATGTCGCCAGCCACATCCCTCCGTCCACCAGCTGGGGACACGAATTTAAAGCGAAGCTCAGACAGGGCGAGACGGATGGGACTACCCACCAGCCTCCACTTGTCGCCTCTCATGCCCAACGGCCATCCAACGTGCCCAACAGTCACACCCAACAGTCATCCCAACGTGTCCAATGGTGTCCCTCGCGCCCAACAGCCGTCCCTTGTCGTCCCTTGTGCCCAATGGCCATCCCTCATGCCGAACTACCGTCCCTCACTCCCAATGTGCCCAACGGCCATCCCTTGTGCCCCATGGCCGCCTCTCATGCCCAATGCCCATTTCCGGTGCACAACGGCCGTCCCTGACGCCCAATTGCTGTCCCTTGCTCCCAATGTGCCCAGCACCCGTCCTTAATGCACAACACCCGTCCCTAATGCCCAACGGCGTCCCTCATGCACAATGCCTGTCCCTCATGCCCAACTGCCGTCCCTCGCTCCCAATGTGCCCAATGGCCATCCCTCATGCCCCATGCCCGCCTCTCGTGCACAACACCCATCCTTAATGCACAACCCTGGTACCTAACGCCCAACGCCCATCCCTGGTGCACAACAGCCGTCCCTGATGCCCAATTGCCATCCCTCGCTCCCAACGTGCCCAACGGCCATCCCTTGTGCCCCATGGCCGCCTCTCATGCCCAATGCCCATTTCCGGTGCACAACGGCCGTCCCTGACGCCCAATTGCTGTCCCTTGCTCCCAATGTGCCCAGCACCCGTCCTTAATGCACAACACCCGTCCCTAATGCCCAACGGCATCCCTCATGCACAATGCCTGTCCCTCATGCCCAACTGCCGTCCCTCGCTCCCAACGTGCCCAATGGCCGTCCCTCGTGTCCCATGGCCGCCTCTCGTGCCCAACGCCTGTCCTTAACCCACAACGCCCATCTCTAACGCCCAACGGTGTCCCTCACGCCCAACTACTGTCCCTCATGCCCAGCCCCCCTGTCAACCACCTGGGGACACGAAAGCGAGGCTGAGACAAGGCAAGACAGATGGAACAAGACGAGCGACAGGGAATCAAGGGGCTGGACTAACGAGAGATGTGACAGGATGGGATGAGAAACACAACGGGACGGGATCAACGAGACAGGATGAGAGACACAACGGGACACAGGATGGGAGACGCGGCAGGGCATATGGAGACCCACAGCTTTTCTGTACCCCCCCACACCCATTACTATGCAGAAATAATTATAATATATTTTATGATCTCATATGTTCAGAATAACATGAGTCCTACAAGAATGACTCGGAGGAAGGGATCAGGATTGGGAAGGAATATAAATAACTATGCCGACAAATTAAAAAGGGAATGCTGCATGCCGACTCCTGATTGAGGGCCTAGTCCTAGCACCACATGTTGGGAGGCCAGGATTGGTCAGGGCACCTATATAGGGCTATTCTTTAGTGTAACTAGGTCTCCAAGTGTCAGTAGTACAAGGTGTGCAATGGCTAGATCAGGTAGGAAAGTGTAGAAGATGAGATGTACATCAAAAATACCTATTCCTCACCTAGTATTAGTATTACATGGTAGATAAATATATAGACACCTGTAGAGGGTGTCCCAAGTGTATATCTACCCACTGGAGAAGACCACAAAGGAATCCAAGCAGTGTGGACAGTGGGAGGTACAGCTTTGTCTGAAATGCACTTCAGGATGGTATGTCCATAACAAGTCTTGTTCTCCAGTTGTGTTTTCGGGACTGAATCAGGTCTCCCACCTTCCACACTGCTTAGATTCAGTTTGGGGTCTTTTCCAGTGGGTAGATATACACTTGGGACACCCTCTACAGGTGTCTATATATTTATCTACCATGTAATACTAATACTAGGTGAGGAATAGGTATTTTTGATGTACATCTCATCTTCTACACTTTCCTACCTGATCTAGCCATTGCACACCTTGTAATACCGATGCTTGGAGACCTACTTACACTAAAGAATAGCTCTATATAGGTGCCCTGACCAATTTGTGGGCTTAAGATGATGATCTGTTCCCAAGGTGAGTACATACATTTTCGGTCTTTTCACCATGTTATACCCTTGCTGGGGTGCCCATATACCTTCCCCCATACCTTGATATACTCTAGAATGAACATAAAGGTAACCCTTTGGGATGGGAAGGGTAGCTTCCAAGGAGAGGTATGTGCTCCTCCTCATTCCTCAGTTCCTGACCGCTTTTTTAGCCTTTTTAATGATCTCTACCTCAGGGCATTGGTTGTAAATCAGGCTTAGTATATTATACTATACATTAGAACAAGTTTACATGATAGTACAGATGTATATACAAGGGGGAGGGGGTGGGTGTTGTTGGTAGATGTATGTAGAGGGCTATAGGAGACAATATATACCTCCCTGAGTGTATATATACTCATAAGAGGATGGGGGCATGAAGTCCGAGGCATGGGAGGCATGGGGAAAGGGGAGGAGTCGGGGGAGGAGGGGGGGCTTGTGGCAGGGGCGTGGGAGCGCGCCTGGATGTTGCTCGGCGTTGCAAACGACGTGGCGGATGTGGGCCGATGGGCCCTGAATGTTGCTGATCATTGCTGATGGAAGTTTGATGGGTTCTCGGCATGTGCCGAGGATGCACGAGGATGTCTCTAGTGTTGCCAGAAGGTTGAGGTGCCTTGAAGGCAAGGTAACCTTGCCTTGTGCTGGTTGCCTTGCCTTGAAGGCAAGGTAACCTTGCCTTGTGCTGGTTGCCTTGCCTTCCCACCTCCAATCAATGCCCCATCAATGACATCAATCCTCATTTAGGACGCCAGATCATTACTGTATATCACGTTCCGAGTCTGTACTTCTTGTTGTCCATCATATTCTAGTTAATTCAATGTTTTTTTCAACGTCCCACCTTCCTGTCCCTCCAATGATGCTCTGAGACCCAAGCCCCTCGACCCCTGAAAGTCCTTCCCACAGGACCGATACACCCCTTGCGCCGATGCGTGTGATGTTTTTCGAACAGCACACCTACATACGCAGGGAAGCCTGGGTAAGATACTCACATTGGAGGAAGCGGAGCGAGAAGAGCTTGAGTGATGAAGGTACTTCGTAAAAGTCCTATTATTGCAGATACAGATACATCGAGTATTTATACCTACAAGGATGCGCACAGACCATGTACAAACAAGTACAAACTGAGTTCTGTCGCAGAACCATAAACTCACGTTTATGGTAATATGTGACTTATAGTCATATAGTGTGACAAGCACATGATGTGACATAACATGACATATGTTATGCACGTCTGACACATATCTAATGAGTCAGGGATCTAGAGCGAGTCTAGATTGTTCTAAGTCTAGAACACTTCCATATGTAACTCCATATGGGAATACACATGTTTATAGACATGTGATTGACTGTCGAGACATCCGTCTAGAATGTATTCTCAACACTCCCCCTCAAGTGTGATTCCGTCGGGTTTCAATACTTGTTCACAAGAAGACATTCAAGTCCTAGTGAAGAGCCAAAATAAATGGCAGCAGCCGTAAGGGCGCTAAAGGGGATCTGCTGTGTCGTTTAGCATACGCTGTCATTTAAGGTCTTATCAGAGACCCATAAGTCTAATTCAAAACAAGAATAGACAGGTCTCATCAGAAGTCAATCTGAGATCAATAGATCATCAAAGGATAAAAATGCCTTTGAGAGATATGAAATAGCGCAATAAACATGCAGCCATAATGGCGCTTGAAGCAGCCAGTGTAGCGCTTAGAGCAGCCACTGAAGTAATTTATTATTTAATTACTTTGTACCACTAACTACTTTTACTTCTTCTCCGACGTCTTACCGTCGGTGGTCGTGGCAATGTCATTGCCAGAGGATGATGAAGAAGCAGCGGCGGAGGCTGCAGTAGTGGTGGTGGTGGTGGTGGTGTTGCTGGCGTCGGTCGAGGCAACATGCGCCAACTGGTCGGCATGTGCGAAGCGAGTGTAGAAGGCGGTGGAGAAGTAGGCGAAGAATGCCATTGGAAGCCTGCTCTAAAACTCGATTTGAGGAGCGTATTTAAGGCTTTGCCTATCTCGCACGGACCATGCTGAGTCAGGTGTTTGGCCTGATTGCATCAGCAAACCACGTGTGATAGTTTATTGTCATTCCAGACGAGTATCAATGGTTTTGACCATGATTCACACAAAAAATGAGACTACCAATGCAGGCAGCCCAAGAAGGCGCTCAAGACATAGTGGTACTCAGTTTTATGGATCACATAGTAGTTGCAGCCAGTAGTAGCGCAAGAACTAGTATGAAAGAGCATGTGGCACTAAGGCCGGGGATAAGTCAGAAGACATAACTCAATTAAGAGCTCGTTAGACTTGATCTGGCTCAAAGGGTCATTTAACCAACTGATGATATCATGCTTGGCATGATGTAAGCTATAAATAGCTTATTTATACTCTGGGAAGCTGCCAAATAAGGCGCTAACAACCATGGATTTTTAGACAAGGGTGCCTTTATCCTGAGTATGTAATATTATCATGGCAACACTTTAAGGTGTGCTTATAGATAATGTCATCTGAGTCAAGTGTAATACTCCAGACTTCAGGGATGTGGATGAACTAGTTAGGTTCAGAGTCCACTATGATAGTTTATGCTCTGTTTCGGAGTAGGGTCTAGTTTATCGTCATAGTGGACGTTGAGTCTTCAGAATATAATATCTGAGACAGCTGGTGGTTCCGTCATCGTTTCCCATATCGTCTGACGTACTATCCAAGCTATTGCAAAATATAATCGCAATGATTGATATTGCAGCCATTATTTGAGCGCAGATATAATCAAGCCTAGTAACTGTGGCAAGCCCAAAGGGGCGCACATTGTTATGCAAAGGCTAGACAAGCAAACATCATGTGGATTGTTTTTTAGGGTTAATAGAGAATGAATTATCTCCCCCTGAAAACCAATTCCATGGAGTACATTTTACAGATTTTATAGGCAATCAAGCCAACTGTTATATGTGATGATGTGCAAGCAATATTGCAGATTATAGTCAAATAAATGACTTTGCAATTTAGTTCTTTGTGGTTGGTAATACTTTATGTTGGTGAACAACCGATTTATGTTCAGAGGTCAATAGAGAATCCACTCTAAGACATCAACACAGATTTACTATGTTTGTTGCATGATACAACAATAACGCGTGAGGGTGTTATTTGGTCTTGTTTGTCAAAGGAGGCAGCCAACACAGGCGCTCTACTCAATGCAAGAACCGGATCATTGTCGCAGCCAAAACAAGGTGCAGATCAGATGATGGGTTGATCCAAATCTTAAGAGTGTAACAAGCACTCTGATGCGTTTCATGCAAACAATAGTAATCTTGGTATTCCAAGAACCATATAATGCAAATTAATGCATTATTAGTAAGCCATCAATTAAGATGCTTCATCAAGTAATCATGGAAGATATACTCGGGAATAGAACCCAAACAATAGTCTGATAAGACTAACGGATCGATTCATATGATATTCTCTTTTATCCAGAATTCATCGTTTCTAGGTGAGAAATCATAGGGGTATAAGCTGGGATAAGCTTTTTCTTTTGTTCAAGTTGACCATTTGATAAGTATGCAGCGGTCACGGCGCTCCTTTAATGGTACAACCTATAGAGTGTTGTATACGAAGCAATGCATCTGATGGTGAGATCAAAAGATCAAAGATCAGTCTTTTAGCAATGGTATCGCAAAGCAAATAGCGCAGAATGCTGCCATTAAAATGCTTCTCTATATTCTCCCCCTTTTCACAGTCAAGTATGGCAATCATTTCCCATGTATCTTTGGCTTTCAAAGAGCATATACTGAAATAGATGCAGAACTTGGTTGGGAAACCAGAAATTCATGCAGAAAAATTAATCGCAAACTGCGGAGGAATTACTCTCCAAGTTATGCTGAGGTAATTACTCTCAGGCGATTTATTCCAGCAATATTTGTAAGCTGTGATACAATCTGATTTTTTGACTATATCCATTTTTGCCATAGGGTGTGTACCATCACGGTCATCCCTATATGATTCTGTGACAAGGCCATCGCTGCTTGATTAAAGCGCAGATGCCTTATAAGTCAAAATGCAATGCCAGCCTAAAAGGCGCAAGATGCATCAGAGATCATTCCCATGCAAGAAATGGAGAGTTCAGATAAGAAGCTTTGCATTGCCTCAAATCGTCACTACTTTCGGTGAAAGAGTGGAGGAACAAGATTGGTTGGCTAGACCAATTTTGGTTTAATTGGTTATTTAGACCAATTTGAATCGATTTAGGTTGAAGGGTTGAAAACTCTTCTTCTCATAATAAAGTATTATAAATTGGCAGCCAGAATGACAATTTTGAACACTATCGCAGCCTGTCAAGGCGCAGAATAAGTGTTATGCAAATGCCATAGCGCACGAATACAATATTATTTCAATGCTCTTTAAGAGCATTTGTCTATCCAATGTAAAGTGGAATATTCATTCCTGAAAAGGAAAGGCAAAGACGCAGCAGAAAGACAAATTAATGACTCGCGCAGTCTTTTGAACAAGCTTTTTAACAAGCTGTTTCCTTTAATAGTGGGTGGCCCAAAGGCACATCCAACTATTGGAATTATTCCAGGATTGGATATAAGTTATTTTGAACATAAAATGCAAATGCATTTTTTAAACCTCTCTTTCTTTCGTTCAAAATATGAACACATTGCAAACCAATGTATTGATTGCAAAGAAAGAAAATACAATCGTTCTACACAATGATTATGCTGTTATAAGGTCCAGGCGTGGAAACGCTATGTCGTAATTGTCGACGGGTGGACCCTTGTATTGTTCTGTTATGACGGCATCATGCACCAGACCGGCGACGCAGCTAGAGTAGCGCAGAGCACCAGGGTCTGTCGGTGCAGATAAGAAAGACTTCTTTTTCCATAAGTTCCGAAACGGCTGATGAAAAACATCGCACGATGTCGGTTGAGGATCATAGGAGATACCTATGCCGTAAAGGTAATCCTCAAGTGACAAATCGGGAACAGGATCAACATGATGATGATTGTATGTTTCAACAATCAATTCTCGAACCTTATCATAGGTGAGATCATCATTGTAAAGAAGGGTTTCTATGGCAAAGTCATCCCAATCAGGAGACGGGAGGGCAGATAGAAGCATTAGGGCCCGAGTCGATGGAGAAATAGAATGATGTGCGCCGAGATGATCAAAGATTTTATCAAGATAATCAATCTCGGTTGCAGGTTGTCGCTTCATAGAAAGTTTGAAGGATAATGCAGCACGAATGTCAGACAGAACTGTTTCATAAACAGCTCGTCCGAACCTATTCTTCAACTCAAACCAAGTCTCAGAAGACATATTTTTGGTGAGTTTGATCGACGGGTCGACACGAAGTCGAATATTGGCTAAAGCCATTTGATCCCTAATGTTCCATGCCTTGACTTTAATTGTATGGGCTTTCCTTGTAAGGTTAGCAGACATCAAAGGTCGCTTCTCAGCACCATCAACAATTTGCCACAAATCCTGAGATCTAAGGAACGAACACATGGTGTTCGCCCACTCAGGGTAGTTTGTGCCGTCAAGAACGGGAACAGCAATCAAAGAAGTGATTGAAGACATGTTTGTTTCTAAAAAGAAACAGTGGTCAGCAAATATTCAAGACCAATTTGAACCGATAAGAGGTATTTGTCTGAATTGTTTGTGACACATGTCAGAGAGAGTTTATGTAATAGCCTTTATTTATGTGACTAAGGGTCACAATGCTGTGGTATTTACATAAAGACGGTCGCCTATAGATCAGGCGATTGCTCCATCTTTATTACCCCGGGTGTAACCTCGGGTGTGATTCTCCTTTCTTCATCGTCGCTATGATTGAAGGGGGACGGTAAGTCCCTCGTTCGAGCTCTCCGGATGTTACTCGGGCGTGGCGCCCAGGGATCCTAGAGTCATAGTTCAACGAGTGAAGAGAATGTAGATGGGGATACATACTGCTTTTTTCTTTCCACATTTGCGAGTACAGACATGGCGTGCATGCCGCCCGTGTCGTAATTGCGTGACTTTCACCTTCCGAATGCGTGGTGTGACCATGCAATTCAGAGTACAGAGGTGTCGTCTGTGGAAACCGTCATCACGCTGAATAACACGGATGTCACGGTGTGACCAATGGTTTGCTTGGATGAAACCATAGTGGAAGCAGATGCAAGATCCTTTCATCTACAGTAGCTCAAAAAACTGTCCCAATGTTTGGCTGTTTTGTACTGTATTGCTAATAACACAACAGGCACTTGTGATAATTTTCTGCAAAAAAGATATGTTATTCTGTATCATCTTAGCTTTCTTTTGAGCCCTGGGTCATGTGGTTTGAACAAATATTGATGGAATAATAAATAAAACAAAATAATCAATCATTGGAACAGTTTTTTGACCCTTGGTCATTTTGGCAATATCCCTGCTATAGCAAGCCAAATCACAGTGAGTTTGAGTGTGGGAGTAATAAACAAAATCATGTGACCTTGTTTACATCAGTTTGACATGTTGAAATTATTTCAACCCTTCTCTTCCTCTTCCACCATCATATGAGGCCCACATCTTCTACCAAGCACTTCTCTGTGGTTTCCCTTCTTCAAGAAGGTTATACTTTGCATCAAATTGAGGAAAAAACTGGTGTGGGCAAGTCTACCATTGGTAGAATCAAGAAGGAGGTTGATGGGGACAAGGAAAACAGCAGAGGGGGCCGTCCTTCCAAGCTTACTCCTCGTGACAAGCAATCAATTATTCGACAAATCACTACAGGAAAGCTTGATAATGCTGTTCAAGCTACCCACTACATCAACAACATCCTCCCCAATCCTGTCACACCTCAAACAGTCAGAAATGCACTCAAATCTGATGACTTTCGCTCTGTTGTCAAGCAGAAACGTCCTCTGCTTAAAAAGGCCCATCGACTGGAGCGTCTCAGATTTGCCAGGTACCATGAAAATTGGACAGTTGAGGATTGGAAGAGGGTCTTGTGGTCAGATGAGACAAAAATTAACAGGATTGGATCAGATGGGAGGGTGTATACTTGGAAAAAAAGGGGGGAACCACTTTCTGACAGAACCACTACTCCTACAGTCAAGCATGGAGGGGGGAATAACCTTATGGTATGGGGGTGCATGGGCTGGAATGGGGTGGGGGTGCTTACAGAGGTTCAGGGGATCATGAATGCAGACCAATACTGCCAAATTTTGGATGAAGGAGTGGTGGAAAGCTTTGAAAAGTTGGAGATGGCAGAGGGGGAAAGGATATTTCAGCAGGACAATGACCCCAAACATGCCTCCAACAAGGCAACAAAGTGGTTTGAGGACAACAACATTCAAGTTCTGGTCTGGCCTGCCCAATCCCCTGATCTCAATGCCATTGAACACCTCTGGGTAGAGCTGAAGAAGAATTTGAGGAAATATCCAAGTCCACCAAAAGGGGTACATGAGTTGTGGGAGAGGGTTGCAGAAGAGTGGAACAAAATTACACCAGAAGCATGCCAAAGACTTATAGAAAGCATGCCTAGAAGGATACAAGCAGTTATCAAGGCAAAAGGGGGTCATACCAAGTACTAATTGTGTAAATAACCAAGGGTCAAAAAACTGTCCCAATGATTGATTATTTTGTTTTATTTATTATTCCATCAATATTTGTTCAAACCACATGACCCAGGGCTCAAAAGAAAGCTAAGATGATACAGGATAACATATCTTTTTTGCAGAAAATTATCACAAGTGCCTGTTGTGTTATTAGCAATACAGTACAAAACAGCCAAACATTGGGACAGTTTTTTGAGCTACTGTAGGAACAATTTTAAGTCAGCATCAAATCTGAGATCGTGCAACCATAAAAAATGGGAAGCCCCTGAGGCAACCCAAAAAGGGCGCTTTTATCAGGTACAGGGTGCAATGGATCAAGATCGATCGACGAAAAAGGTTCAAGGAACAGAAAGTTCCTGAGAATCGTGATGTCCAAATGTCAGCACATCGAGATATACTCGATTTGGTTTTGAAACCAAATGCCAGACAGGACATGACACAGCGTGAGAAAACCCCAAATCTAGATCGCAGCCAAATGAAGGCGCAGATACAAGAGAGGGTTTTTCACAGGGGTGTGGTGGCAGCCTATCAAGGCGCTCAAACCACAGGCTTATACAAAATGTCCAAATATAGACATAGGCCATAAAAGGCCCTAGTCTAGATCAAGAACTAGATGCAGCCCTAGGGGCGCTTTGCTAGTCTTGGACATCAGAACTAGGTGCAGCCCAAAGGGCGCTCACTAGTCTGGAACCTCCGAGCATCAAACCAGATAACTAACTTAGACTAGTCTATGCTACTAGCTAAAGAGGCGGTAGCAGCCCAAAGGGCGCTTTTAAAACTCGCGCTCACTGGCTAGGCCAGGTTAGTATCTAACAGGCTAGACAGTCGCAGCAACTCCGTCAGAGTGCGCAGACTGTACTGGGCAATCCGGGGCCCATAACCTTTCGAACAGCACACCTACATACGCAGGGAAGCCTGGGTAAGATACTCACATTGGAGGAAGCGGAGCGAGAAGAGCTTGAGTGATGAAGGTACTTCGTAAAAGTCCTATTATTGCAGATACAGATACATCGAGTATTTATACCTACAAGGATGCGCACAGACCATGTACAAACAAGTACAAACTGAGTTCTGTCGCAGAACCATAAACTCACGTTTATGGTAATATGTGACTTATAGTCATATAGTGTGACAAGCACATGATGTGACATAACATGACATATGTTATGCACGTCTGACACATATCTAATGAGTCAGGGATCTAGAGCGAGTCTAGATTGTTCTAAGTCTAGAACACTTCCATATGTAACTCCATATGGGAATACACATGTTTATAGACATGTGATTGACTGTCGAGACATCCGTCTAGAATGTATTCTCAACAATGTTTGTTCTGCAATGTGTTGTCGCTCCTAAACATGTTTGGAACACAATGATTGTTATGGGCATGCTATCTTGAAGTGCATATCAGACAAAACCTTATCTCCTGTCTTCCACAATGCCTGGATTCCTTTGGGGTCTTTTGCTATGGGTAGATATGCATCAGAGACACCCTCTTCAGGTGTCTATATATTTATCTACCATAAAATAATAATGCTAGGTGAGGAATAGGTGTTTTTGATGTGCACCTCATACTCTGCATCTTACTGCCTGATTCAGGCATTGCGCACCTTGTACTACCGACGCTTGGAGACCTATTCATACCATAGAATAGGCCTACACAGGTGCCCTGACCATATTGAGGGCTCAAGATGATGATCTGTACCCCAGGTGAGTACACACATTTTCGCTCTTTTCACCATGTTCTACCCTTACTGGGGTGGCCATATACCTTCTCTCATACACCTATACACTCTATAATCAACCCACATGTAACACCCTGGCTGGGGAGGCCAGTATCCCAAGGGGGGGTATATGCTCCTCCTCCTCCTCAGGCCCACACCGCTTTTTTAGCTTTTTTAATCATCTTTTCCTCAAGGCACTGGTTGGAAATGAGGCTTGATATATTATACTATGTATTAGAACAGGTATACATGTATATAGACCATAGTATGGCTGTACAGGTAGGGGGATGGATGGTGTTGGTGTAGTATGCATAGGCTAGAGAGGCATAAGAGATTACCTATACCTCCTCTAATGTATATATAGTCATAGGATGATGGGAAGATGAAGCCTGAGGCATAGGAGTGATGAGGAAAGGGGGAGGGAGGTTCTGATGCATGGGAAGGGCATGGGAGCACGCCTGAACGTTGCTCAGGACTCAATCCGAACGGCATCGGTGACATGGAAGACGATGTGGATGGGCCCTGAGACGTTGATGGTGATGACGACATGATGTGAGACGTTGATGGCATGGTGATTGATGGTGCCAGTAGGTTCCGAACGAGATGAGGGACTTTGTCAAGTATTTAGGGTATTTATCCAGCATTTAACGAGGTTTGGGGAGACTGGATGACTTCCTGTAAGGTTTAGAATCCTAGATTATTTTCTAAATCGATAAGCGAGCGGAGTCTAAATAATATAGGTCTAGGTTTCCAAACCATAAACACTTGTTTCATCAAGGCCAATAAATCCTGCAAAATTGTTGTGCCATTTCACCGAGATCACATGTTAACAGTTCCGGAGTGATGAAGCATGTCTGTAGGGGGGTTCATGACATATCTCAACTTGTTGAGTATCAAGAAACCATTTTATGGATAGTATGTACTCGTTGCGCACATTTTTTTATAGCGTGTCTGGTCGGAGAGTCCTGACACGGGGCTTAGCAGAGTCACTGAAGCATATGGGCCGAATGTAGGCTGGTCCATGGCTTTCTGTGTTACACTTTTTCACCCTCTTCCTATGCACCTTCACACGACCCCTTGACCCTCGACCCCATTTCACTTAACTCCAACAACCCTGGGACATGTGTCCCCCCTATCAGTGCTATGACTCACATTGACTCGGACGATTCCCCTTTTAGATACATTTTCACTTGTTATCTCTGACTCACGGCCTTGAGGCCTTATCTCTGACTCCTATGCCACAGCCCCCTTGAAACATCTAACTAACCAATGGCCTATTTAGCTCCTGCGCAGCACCTACTTATTTATAGCCATTGGATAATGTATATAAGACCTGTAACCTTAGAGTAGAGGTCCTCAGCTTGACCTAGGCATACAACGCTTACTTGTCTATTTTTCGAATGCTCTCCAACTAAGTGCCTTGCGAGGACTTAGCTCTGCCAGACCCCAAACCGAGTCGTCCTTCTGAGGAACTCGCTGATCTTGAACAAGTCGTCCTACTGAGGGACTTGTGTGGAAACAGTATGAACCCACGTGACTAGGACCTTGCACTGATTGTAGGCTATCGCCATAACAAAAGGTCAAGCTGATCTACGTCGTCAACCCACCGCGGTTTTAGACGCAAAGATTCCTCCCCGACAATCAACCTTTGGAGTCTCGTCTGACTCAGAAGACGAACAGGAGTTCGTAGACGCACCACGACAACCACCGACACCATACAGAAGAGTAACCTCCTCTTCCGTACCAGTCAACCCCACATCACTCTCTTACCTCTCCCGGATACAAATCCCACCACCGCCAGCTGTTGCTGTTGCTGCACCCAGACCAAAGACCCCAGACACCCCAGTGAAACCAGCACCTGTAGAAATGACTTCTCAGGCAAGAACCCCAGACAAAGAGATCAAGATCAGCCTGCCGGCGATCTTCAATGGAGACAGAAGAAAGCTGTCAGATTTTTGTTCAATGCGAACTTATATTTGGAAATGAACGACAACATCTACAACTCCGACAAAAAGAAAATCCTCTTCACGGTCTCATACATGAAAGGAGGAACGGCTGGGCCGTGAAAAGAGTCTTGGTACAGAGACATCACCACTGCCGGAGTACCCACCTATCCGAAGTACACAGACTTCATCGAGAAACTGAGGAAGTCATTTTCCCTGGTTGACAAAGAAGGAGACGTGTTGACTATGATGAAAACGCAGAAGATGGAGGGCATGACAGCCGACAAATTTGTTGAAAAATTCAAACTATGTGTTGCAGAGAGTTTGATCACAGAGGAGCGATCCCTCAAAGATTATTTTATGGAGGCGTTGCCCCACACGCGCTCTGAGACAAGATCCTGGGCCTGCACAAGATCCCAGGAACAGTTGATGAATGGTATACCATGGCGTCCAGATTGGACAACCAGTGGAGGAGAGCCAGAGCAGTCTCTCAAAGGCTAAGGCCCGATGGGGGAAAGAAGAAGTTCAAGGTTAACTATAACCCTGCACCCCAAAACACGCACTTCGCCCCAGACCCAAACACTATGGACATTGACCGGCTGACTGCCGAAGAGAGAGACGACCACTTCAAGAAAGGGTTGTGCTTCATCTGCCATCAGGCAGGACATCGTGCTGATGCACACAAAGGAGGAAAGACCCCGGTTGCGAACAACACATTCAAGAAAGCTTCCGATGCATATGCCCATATCCGAGGCATTTTCAAAGACTTACCAAATGAGGAACAAGACACCTTAATCTCCGAGATGGAGAAGCAGGGTTTTCAATAAAGCGGCCTGTACCGATGTCAGCCCCCGCTCAATTTTCAATCTCCCTATCCCCTGTAATTGTAGCCAACATGAATGACAAATCTTTTTCAATCCCCATTTCAATGTCAGGAGAAGGAGAAAGCATTGATGAAAAACTAAAGATAAACGCCCTGATAGATTCAGGAGCAGGAGGAACCTTCTTGGATCAGAAGTTCGCCACAGCCAACCGAATGGAGCTTGTTCCATTACTAAAGCCCATTCACGTGTTCAATGTGGATGGAACAAAGAACAAAGAAGGGATGATCAACCATTGCACATGGAAGAAGATCTGGATTGATAACAAAGAACTCGACATCAGATTCTTGGTCACCGGACTTGGAAAGGAAACTGCCATTTTGAGGTTACCATGGTTAAAACAATATAACCCAAAGATTGATTGGGAAAAAGGAACCTTGGATATCGAAACGATCAGGTTCAAGAAGACCCTAGCAGGAGTCATGAGGAAGAAATTTGATGAGCTCTTGGCATCAAAAGACAAGAAACCCATTGCCATTGCTGCATGGATGAAAGAAAAACCCGAACAAAAAATCTATGCGACGATAGAAGAAATTGATGATGAAGAGACCCTTAAACCAAAGAAGGAGGCTCTACCGGCAAATGGACCTATCTTGAAAAGGATAGATGAAATATCAGACAATGACCTCGACCTATTCAGGACATATGTCACAATGGACGAACCCATTGAGGATATTTGGATTCAAGCCAAAACCTCAATCTCCCAGAAACTCTCACACAATACGGACACCACGGACAAACCAAAGAAAGAACTACCGGAACAATACAATCAGTATCAGAAGGTGTTCGAAAAAATGGCATCTGAGAGATTACCGGAACATAAACCATGGGACCACGAAATTGACTTGAAACCGGACTTCACCCCAAAAGACTGTAAGGTTTATCCTTTGTCACCGGAAGAACAAACAAAACTGGACAAATTCCTTGATGAGAACCTCTGAAAGGGGTACATCAGACCCTCAAAATCACCAATGGCATCACCCTTTTTCTTTGTGGCAAAAAAGGACTTGGATAAACTCAGACCATGTCAGGACTATCGGCGATTGAACGAAGGAACGGTGAAGAACGCATACCCGTTACCCCTGGTTGGAGATTTACTGGACAAACTGAAAGGAGCAAAGGTCTTTACCAAACTGGACATGCATTGGGGATACAACAACATACGGATCAAACCTGGCGATGAGTGGAAGGCTGCATTCAAAACCAATCGAGGGTTGTATGAACCCTTGGTTGCCTTTTTTGGACTGGCAGGCATGCCCCCCACGTTTCAGGCAATGATGAATGAAATTTTCAAAGAAGAACTTGAAGAGGGATGGTTGCTCATTTATTTGGACGACATCTTCATATTCTCAGTCAATGATGAAATCGACACCGAACAGACACTCCGTGTGCTTAAGAAAATGGAAGAGAACGATCTCTATCTCAACCTGGAAAAATGCGAGTTTGGAGTCAGGCAATGCGAATACCTCGGACTCATTATCAAAGAAAACAAAATCGCGATGGATCCCGTTAAGTTATCAGGGATAGCAAAATGGCCGGAACCTGTGACTGTGAAACAGGTCAGATCCTTCCTTGGATTTGGAAACTTCTATCGAAGGTTTATCAGACACTACTCGGACATTGCCAAACCCCTGAATGATCTGACAAAAAAGGATCAGGAATGGGAATGGAATGAGGACTGCCAAACGGCATTTGACACGTTAAAGGACAAATTTGTGGAATCACCGGTATTGTTAATGCCAAACACTGACAAACTGTTCATCATAGAATCTGATGCATCCAAATGGGCGACAGGAGCAGTACTGCGCCAGCAAGATGTAAACGGAGACTGGCACCCCTGTGGATATATATCGCACTCGTTCTTTGCGGCAGAATGGAACTATGAGATCTATGATCGAGAACTCTTGGGAATTATCCGATCACTGGAAACCTGGAGGCATTACCTCCTTGGATCACCATTTCCAACAGTTGTTCTATCAGATCACAAGAACCTGACATATTACCGGGAACCCCAGAAATTGAACAGACGACAAGCACGGTGGAGATTATATCTCTCTGAGTTTGAACTCAAACTAGTACACACCCCAGGAGCAAAAATAATCCAGTCGGATGCCTTGTCAAGGCGACCGGACCACATACCCAAAGAAGATACCAACAATGAAGACATTATTGTCTTACCAGATGACATTTTTGTCAAAACAGTGGACCTTGAGCTACAAGGAGATATTCTAAAAGCAACCGAAAATGATGAGCTCTTCTCAAAAGCCATCACTGCCCTAAAAGAATCAGGGACCCCACCAATTAAATCCCATTTATCAGAATGGAGAACAGAAGATGAAATATTATTCTTCCGCGACAGATGTTACGTACCGCCAGATGAGACTCTGCACCGGGAAATAACGAAACAATATCATGACTCCCTACCAATGTCACGTAGCGTGTTTTTCAATGTTGGAAAACGTCGGATGCATCGGAGCAGTCGGAGCGGAGTAGCGGATGAACGGATGCGACAAGTCCGACGTCTTGCAGAAAGGACCTGGCTTCAACTTATGTGTTGCGCCCATTCTTTGACGTGGTCCTAGATTTCGGATTGGCAGATGTCGGAGGGTGAGAGGAGCGGATGTGCGGAGCGGATGTGCGGAGGTGGAGACTGTTAAGTAGGTGAAAAGTCGGACACTTCGTCGGAGTCCGTCGGAGGTTGGACGAAGGACTGAGGCCGGAGCGGAACTCCGGGAATGCGGAGGAACGACGAAGGGGAGGGACGTGGCTTCAACGTATGTGTTGCGCCGCCGTTTGTTGGATAAGGTGTCCCAATTTCAGGAGGTCGGAGGAGAGGTCGGAGATGCGGAGGTCCTCGGAAAGATCTCGGTGAGAGACACGTTGACGTGGAAATGGTCGGACGACGTCGGAGTTGTGACTCGGACACAGTACTGAGCTCGTCGAAGGGTAACGATGGAGGAAGAGCAGTAGATGAGGATGTCGTCGGCGTATTGTACCACAGCGAGGATCTCTGGCATGAACGGGGAGTAGAGGAGTGAACTTTGTTGATATTCGAACTGAGGAACTACAGGTATGGTACAAGCTTAAATATCTAAATGAGATTACTTTACGGAGATGGTCGGAGTAGGTCCGGAGTTGTGGCGTAAGTTGCCAGGGACTGTAACGAACATCGGAGATGTCGGTCAACGGACCATGCGGAAAAGGCGATGCATAAGTAAACGGGAATATGAATATGAAATGCATAAAGGCATGGAGTTATGAATATGAAATGCACGATGGCAACGTGCGGAGATGTGGAGGTAACGGATGTCCGGAAAGTCCGGAAAGTCGGAGGACGATCGGAGTGGATCGGAGATTCGGAGACGGATATAACAGTATTCCCCTCTTAGGTCTGACACCCATGGAAGACCGCGAGAAAATAAACAAGGTCATGTGGTCTCGGTTATTTAACGGAGGTGACCGGCTTTCAAGGGTTTCTTCCAGTTACCACCAACATGCCCCAAGGCTCGAGCACACAGCCCCCCCGATCCAGCGCCAACCTAGACGACTCCGAAGAGGAGCTCCTGCGCCGTCTGGCGCAGATACGCAAGGAAAAGGAGGAGGCGGAGGCAAGGAAGAAGGCGGAGGCCGAGAGGAGGGCGAGGGAGGCAGAGGCGAAGAAGAAGGCAGAGGCGGAGGCGAAGGCGGAGGCGGAGGCGGAGAGGAAGAGGGCGAAGAAGGCGGGGAAACAGAGGGCGGAGAGCGGAGCGGAGGAATCGGAGGTCCGGGGGGAGGCGTGTCAGGCCTGTGCGCAGGCGAAGGTGGAGTGCAAGTGGCCATTGTGAGTACCCGCTTTTTTTTTTTTCATCTTCTTTTTCTTACTGACAGTCTCCTTAGGCAGGGGAAAGGCACCGCATGCCAGCGGTGTAAAGACGGCAAACGGGTTTGCCTGAAAACCGGCGAGACGAGGGCGAAGCGTAAACGGGGGAAGACGGAGGAGGCCGTCGCGGAGGTCGCGGGCCCGAGCGGGGCAAAGAACTGCTGCGGCGCAGGGGTCGCGGAGGAGCTCCGGGAGCTCCGGGAGGCTCTGGAGGAGAGAGAGGAGCGGTCGGCGAGGGTCGGTTGGGCGCTGCTCCGGCAGCTGCAAATTTTAAACAACCACCTCGCCTACCGGAACTTCTTGCTGGAGGCGGCGGCTCCGGAGTCGGAGGATGACGGAGGGGAGGCGAAAAGTGCGGAAGAGGACGAGGAAGAGGACGAGGAGAAGGACGAGGGGTTGGACGAGGGGGAGCTTGCGGAACTGCAAGCGGAGAAAATGGAGGAGGAGAAAAAGCAGGCGAGGAAAGCGGAGGAAGAAACAGGGGAAAAAACGGAGGAGTCGGAGGAAGGGTCGGAGAATGAGGGTCTGCCGGCCAAAAAGGCCAAAACCCAGTAGCCCCTCCCCCCTCTAGTTTCTTTTCATTATTTTTTATTATTTTTTTGCAATATGAGAGTCTTGCGTGCTTCTATAGGTGTGATAAGGGGCCCGGTTTCTCCGGATACGCGGAGTGGAAGTCCGCAACTAAGTCCGTCGCGTGTTCGAGTTCCGTGGCGGGTAGCCAGGACTGTTCCTCATCGGTTCCTTCATAGCCTAGCCAACGGACTAGGTAGAGCAGTTTGCAAGAACGCCGGCGATCCAGTTTGGTGTCAAGGATTTCGGCGATTTCGTATTCCACTTCTCCTTCAACGTCGACCGGAGGAGGCGGAGTTACTGTCCGGTTCGGAATGTCGTTCGGAACAGATGGCTCCAGCATGGAGATGTGGAAAACGGGGTGAACACCGCGTATGGTGTCCGGAAGTCGGAGGGTGTAAGAGTGTGTACCATTCCTGGCAAGGATGTCAAAGGGGCCAAGGTACTTTTCAGACAGCTTTTTGGAGGGTCGTGTAGTGCGGAAAAACTTAGCCTTCACAAAAGCTTGCTGTCCTACTTCGAGCGGAGGGGGCGGAGCACGCCGGAGATCGGCGGGGCCTTGATAACGTCGTTGAGCTTCTAGGATTGTAGATTTGAGTTCTTGGTGAAGCTCGTCCAGGTCTACGATGAATTGTCGGGCACGGGCGGATGCGAGGTCGCGCTCCGGATGGACGGAGAGGTTCGGATGATAACCTTTATTGGCAAAGAAGGGCGAGATCCCGGTCGTAGCACTCGGAGCATTGTTGTACGCGAACTCCGCAAGCGGAAGTAGTTCGGACCAGTTGTCCTGTTGATAGTTACAGAAAATGCGGAGGTACTGTTCCAAGGTCTGGTTGGTACGTTCGGTTTGACCGTCGCCTTCAGGATGGTAGCCAGAGGTGAAGTGCAGAGTCATGTTGAGGGCTTTTCCGAGGGAGCGGAAAAAGCGGGAGACGAACTCCGGGCCTCGGTCGGAGGTGACATGCTCCGGTACTCCGTGCTTGGAGAACACATGCAGGATGAACAAGGTGGCTAGATCTTCGGAGGTGCAGTGGATCGTAGTCGGAACAAAAATGCTTTGTTTTGTCATTCGGTCAACAATAACAAGGATTGCGTCAAAACCGCCGGAGGTCGGAAGTGTCTCGATGAAGTCCATGGATATGGAGTTCCACGGAAGGTTCGGAACTGGGAGTTGCTTCAGCATACCATAGGGCTTGTGGCGTTGGGGTTTAGAGCGCATGCAAGTGGTGCAGGATTTGCAGTACTTTTTGACAAAGTCTCGAACACCAGGCCAAGTATAATCTCGTTGAATGAGACTAACTGTCTTGTTCTGTCCGGGGTG
Organism: Entoloma clypeatum; assembly: GCA_963565915.1. Lineage (NCBI taxonomy): Eukaryota > Fungi > Basidiomycota > Agaricomycetes > Agaricales > Entolomataceae > Entoloma > Entoloma clypeatum. The sequence continues at coordinate 2,836,693 of OY751494.1, forward strand.
TCCGGAGAGAATATGGTCGTGCTTGTTGCGGAGGGTGCGGAGCCGGAGGTTATCGGAGTCGGGGACATAAATGCGACCACTATGACGGAGGAAACCGTCGGAGTCTACGGACCAGTGCGGTTTGGGCTCCTTGAGATGGTCGGCATAGATTGGGTCGGATGGGAGTGAACGGAGGATGTCGGAGTGCAACTGTTCAATGTCCATTATGACTGTGGCGCGGAGAACAGGGGTGAACAACTCCGTAGCTCGGAGAGATGCGGACAGCTGTTCTTGGGAAAAGACTGGTCGGAAGTTGCTTGGGTTTACCAATGCATAGTCGCTATTCCCCTCTTTGGGATAGATGTCCCATCGTCTAGTCAGAGAGTCCGGCTTGGTACCGAGACGTCCGGGGCGGAAGCGAATCAAGAGATTGAACTGAGAGAGGAACTCGGACCACCGGGCCTGTCGGCGGGTGAGAACCTTTGTAGTGGCGAAATACTCCAGGTTCTTGTGGTCCGTGACAACGTCGATCGGAGCAGCGGAGCCTTCAAGGTAATGTCGCCATACCTTGAATGCTTCATGGATAGCAAGTAACTCCTTGTCGTGCGTGTCGTAGTTGAGTTCCGGGGCGGTGAAGGTGCGGGAGTGGAACGCTACTGGGTGTATCTCCTCGTCGGAGGTCCGGATGGACAAAATAGCACCAAGTGCGTAGTCGGAGGCGTCCGTCTCGATGATAATAGGTCGATCAGGAATCCAATGAGTGAGGACCGGTGCTTTGGTAAACGCGAGCTTCAACTCGTTGAACGCACTCCGTGCGGAGTCGGAGAAACGGAACGGAGTACCCTTCCGGGTGAGTCGGGTGAGCGGAACAACGATGTCCGAATAACCGTGGATGAAACGTCGATAGAAATTTGCGAATCCTAGGAAAGACTGTACGTCCTTCACTTTCCGAGGTTCAGGCCACTCTTGAATGGTCTTCACCTTGGTTTCGGACATGCGGAGACCGGAGGGAGAAAGGATGAAACCAAGATATTCGACTGTGTCGACAGAAAATTCGCACTTGTCGGAGCGGACGTAAAGTCCGTTCTTGCGGAGACGTCGGAGAACTTCCTTGACATCGTCGGGGTGCTTGGCGGGGTCGTCGGAGTAAATGAGAATGTCGTCAAGGTAGACCACCACTGTAACATCGAGGAGGTCACTGAAGATGTCATTCACAAATCGCTGAAAAGCAGCAGGGGCGTTGGATAGTCCAAAAGGCATAACAAGCCATTCAAACGATCCGTAACGAGTGCGGAAAGCGGTTTTCCATTCATCTCCGTCGGCAATGCGGACAAGATGATATGCATGCCGGAGATCGAGAGTGGTATAAACACGCGCTTTTCCGGCAGTGGAAAGGAGGTCGGAGATGAGCGGAAGAGGGTATCGATCCTTCTTGGTAACTTTGTTCAGGCCCCGATAGTCGACGCACAGGCGGAGGGAACCGTCCTTCTTTCGGACAAAGAGGACCGGAGCGCCATGCGGAGAGCGAGAGGGGCGAATGAAGCCAATGGCCAAATGTTCGTCTATGAAGTTTCGCAGGGCAGATAGTTCGGATTGTGAAATGGAGTACATAGGGCCAATAGGGGGAGTCGATCCGTCTTCTAACTCGATGCGGAGGTCATACGGACGATGCGGAGCGAGGGTGTCTGCTTTTGTCTTGCTAAAAACATCGGCAAAATCGTGATATTCCTCTGGGATATGGGAGAGGTCCGGAGGTTCCTCAGACATAGAAACGGATTGGGCGGAGATCGTGTGGTCGGAGAGGTGAATTCGGAAGGATTGGGCACCCGGAAGTTTGCAGGCGCGCACAAATGCGGCTGCATTTATCAATGCAATATTCGGAACAACGTCCGGAGTAGCAGCGGGTGTGCCGGAGTCGGAGGTCGGAGTATCGGGAGAGGTCTGCGGAGGTAGCGGAGCTGACCTGGCAGAAGACGTCAAGGTCGGAGACTCCTTCAAGAGCTGTGGACGGAAAGTAATACTGCCCAATACCCAGTCAATCATAGGATTGTAGCGGGTGAGCCAGTTGTATCCAAGAACCATAGAACAGGAGGAATCGAGCGGAGTCACGTAGGCTGTAATGGCCATATATTCACCGGAGGAAAAGTATACAGGGAGATCAACCGCCTGAGTAATGACGGAGTTGGACGTTCCGTCAAATAATTTAAGTTCGATCGGAGGTATGGAGGTGAAAGGGAGTTTATAGGATGAAGCATAACGGGAGTCAATAAAACAATGAGTAGAACCGGAGTCCACAAGGGCGGCTATCGGAGAAGAATCGGAGATAAGCGGAGATGTAAGTCGGACACGGAGGGAATTGGGATCGGAAAGAGCGGAAGCGTTGAGTAGAGCGGTAGTACGGATGGGTTCAACGCAGTCCTCAGGCCGTACAGAGTCCTGTGGACTGCCCGCTAATTTTTTGTTTCGTCCGTGGTCTTGGCTTGGGCAGCGCGCGCCTTAGCCTTAGAGGCGGAGGACGAAGACTTCAGGCAATCTTTCGCGATGTGTCCAGCTTTGCCACAAAACATACAGAGGTTGTTGTCAAAACGGCGTTTGCGTTCCTCCGGAGTTAGCTTTCCGTCTTTTCCGAGTTTGTCGGAGATGTCGGACTTGGGAGCGGAGGAAGGCTTCGACTGTTTGCCCTGGTTCTGTGTCTGTGGTTTGGCTTTGGAGTTTTTATCAGAGTTTGCGGAGGGGGTTTTAGCTTCGGATTTGTCGGATTTGGATGCGGACTTGTCGGAGCGGGACTTCTCGCGATGACGTTCCCAGTGGCGAGCATCAATAGTCTGTGCTAGCTCCCTAAGTGCTGGTAACGTGCTTGGCTTTGCTTGAGTCCCAAGGACATCTTTAATCCGCTCCGCCAACCCGGAGTAGTACCGGTGATGCAGGGCGGAGCTGTCCCAGTGCGTTTTGGCAGCAAGGCGTGTGAACTCGATATTATACTTGAGAATATGTTGATTTTCGCGCATTTTGAGATTGTCCAGAGAGTCGGCAGCATCCGCAACGGGGTCAATGACCCCGAATTCCGTGCGGAGTGTGCGGAGGAATGCGGACCAATCTTCGTACCAGTCCGGGGGGTTATCCGGGTCCGGTTCGATGATGAAATGCTCGAAATAATCGAGAGCTGTGCCTCGGAGGAAAGAGATGGCGAGAGTGATTTTGGCAGAGTCATCGTCATACTCGGAGTTGTCGCGGAAGAACAATGTGCATTGGAGGATGAACTGGTTCAGTTTCCGGGGATCGGAACCGTCGAAGGTGTCCGGATCCTTAGCCTTTTTATGATGCTTATGACCTTTGCTGCGTTTGAGTTCATTGGTCATTAAGAGGAAAGCATCCGCAAGGGCTTGTGGGCCGAAAATATTCTGAGGAGACGGGGGTGCGGATTCTATGGGGGAAGTGGGGATCGGAATATTATGCGGAGGTGTGATGGGCTGAAAACCCGGAGGTGTCGGAGTAGTGGGAGTTACGGGGGATAGTTCTGTTAAACGTTGTTCGACATTTTGTAGAACCTGTTGCCTAGAAGTGCCAGCTTCTGCGGCTTTTGCTGTCTTGGTGTTTCGGAGTGCCATGACTAGCAGGAATCCAAAAAACGGTTTGAGTTCGAATATACTGTTAAGTAGGTGAAAAGTCGGACACTTCGTCGGAGTCCGTCGGAGGTTGGACGAAGGACTGAGGCCGGAGCGGAACTCCGGGAATGCGGAGGAACGACGAAGGGGAGGGACGTGGCTTCAACGTATGTGTTGCGCCGCCGTTTGTTGGATAAGGTGTCCCAATTTCAGGAGGTCGGAGGAGAGGTCGGAGATGTGGAGGTCCTCGGAAAGATCTCGGTGAGAGACACGTTGACGTGGAAATGGTCGGACGACGTCGGAGTTGTGACTCGGACACAGTACTGAGCTCGTCGAAGGGTAACGATGGAGGAAGAGCAGTAGATGAGGATGTCGTCGGCGTATTGTACCACAGCGAGGATCTCTGGCATGAACGGGGAGTAGAGGAGTGAACTTTGTTGATATTCGAACTGAGGAACTACAGGTATGGTACAAGCTTAAATATCTAAATGAGATTACTTTACGGAGATGGTCGGAGTAGGTCCGGAGTTGTGGCGTAAGTTGCCAGGGACTGTAACGAACATCGGAGATGTCGGTCAACGGACCATGCGGAAAAGGCGATGCATAAGTAAACGGGAATATGAATATGAAATGCATAAAGGCATGGAGTTATGAATATGAAATGCACGATGGCAACGTGCGGAGATGTGGAGGTAACGGATGTCCGGAAAGTCCGGAAAGTCGGAGGACGATCGGAGTGGATCGGAGATTCGGAGACGGATATAACAGAGACGTGAGAAGGAGGATGAGGACGAAAGGCAAAGGAATAGATTGGTGGAACGTATGGCAACATATAGTGACGTATAATATTCGAACTGAGGAACTACGACAGAATTCATACTACTTATAGTAAACCAGAAGTGGGTCAGTAACTACTATACTGTAGGTAAGGTGTGGATGTCGGAGTTACTCATCGGAGCAATCGGAGTACGGAGAGGAGCAAATGCAAAATCAACATCAAGATGTCTACTTGTCAGCATAATTAGAATGTTAACTAGTAGAGATGTCAATAAGTACTATTATGAAGATCATCGGATGTCGGACCGGATAAAACGTCGGAGTCATTGGATGTGTCGGATGTATGAATTGCATGGTTATGACAACCAAGCGGACATCCAGGACATCTAAAAACCTTGGAATTGGTCAGACGGAACTATTGGTGGCCAGGAATGTACATGTTTATCAAGAATTATGTTGGAGGATGTGCAACCTGCCAACAAAGGAAAGTCAACACACACCCCACGAACCCTGGATTGATGCTGATCAAGGCACAAAGGACGCCAGACCATTCTCCCAGACAATGATTGACTTCATCACGGACCTACCCGAGAGTAATGGATTTGACAGTATCATGGTCGTAGTAGACCATGGTTCTATGAAGGGGGTAATTTCCATCCCTTGTACCAAAACCACTGATGCGACCCTCACTGCCAAACTTTATTTGGACCACGTATACCGAAGATTCGGACTCCCAGACTCCATTCTGTCTGACAGAGGGCCGCAATTCGCTTCTCAGGTCTTCAGAGAACTAGGACGACTCCTAGGGATCAAACTGATGATGAGCACGGCTTATCACCCCCAAACCGATGGAGAAATGGAATGTGCAAATCAGGAACTCAAGATCTATTTCCGGATGTTCTGTTCGAACAATCCTGAAACATGGCACGATCACAACTCAACAATGGAGTTCTGTCACAATCAGAGGACCCACTCCGCAACGAAGCGATCCCCATTCTATCTAATGATGGGATATGTATGAACCGAGAGATACACCATTGGCGTTTGACAAGACAAACATGCCAAGTGTAGAGGAACGGCTCAAAGAACTGAAACAAGCAAGAGATGAAGCGCTGGCAGCACACAAACTGGCCTGTCAGGTAATGGCGGAAAGATCAACACGAGGCTTCACTCCGTTTGGAAAAGGAGAACAGGTATGGCTAGAAGGGAAGAACCTCCGAATCAGATACCCTTCCAGAAAGCTGGCACCCAAAAGAGAAGGACCCTTCACCATTTCCGAGGTGCTCGGGCCCCTGACGTACAAGCTGAAACTTCCAGAACAATGGAAGATCCACCCCGTTTTCCACGCCTCCTTGTTAACACCTTATCGGGAAAATGACACACACGGACTGAACTTTCACAACCCACCTCCTGATCTGATCGAAGGAGAACACGAGTACGAAGTGGAAGCAATCCTCACCCATAAGCGACAGGCAGAGGGTACAAGTATTTGGTCAAGTGGATGGGATACCCATCAAGCGATAACACATGGGAACCGGAATCCAACTTAAAAAGAGCTCAGGAAACACTGGGTCTTTACAAACAGACCCACCACCTTTGAACCCCAACGATCCACATCTTCTCATCACCATGTCCAACCTCCGCATTGTCTCCCCTGAAGAAGTGCGCTTCAACACCGACAGACACACCAGACGGTCCCGACTCCTAAACCTGTTCACCAACCCCAAAAACGAGAACAATGTCCTTGGAAGACTTGAAGATGAAACAGACCAGTTCCTGGTCAACGCATTGTATGGACTCATTGCTATCCGGGAGTACCATTACAACACTTCCGCCTCTATCGCCTGCCTCATTGACAATCACACCGATCTCTTAGTAGACAGAGGAGTCTACCAACGTTTTGAAAGACTATTCCCCACACACTCCAACTACCCCGACCTCGCACTCATAAATCCCGCCCCAAGATCTCCCACCCCGGTGGTCCCCATACCCGAACCGATCCCCGTCCCTAACCCAGTTCCCCTTGTCATCAGAAATCCCGACCCCCCGAGTACCCCTTCACCCGCCGAATCCATGTCGCCCTTAACCAGCGACCGAAGCCTTTCCAGCGTCAAGACTGACGTGAAAGGAAAGAAACTGTCCTATGGAGTTGCGAAGCGCTCCAGAAGAAAAACCGTACGCACGATCATGTCTGTCCCACTCAGGCATGGTTCCTCATATCAAATCCCCATTGACCTCACCAACAAACCCGATTGTGTTGGCTACGAGATTGACACACATGGATGCGCTCACTCACCAAGCGGACCTTGGCGCTGTCCTGCAGGATGGCCACACATTGACAAAGGGCGCCAGTGCGGCCTGTGCGGAGCTAAGGGACACATTGAGTGTCAGTGCGCAATCTATTTGTGCGAGAAGTGCGAAAAGAAGGTGCCCGGACATTATACCTATGAATGTCTTGGCTCTGGCTACGCAGACCTCGAGGGAGAGCCATACAAATTTGACGACGACGCCGTGCACAATATGGCAACCTGAAAACATTGAAGCCGGTGGCTTCAAGCATAGACGGGGGGTAATGTTACACTTTTTCACCCTCTTCCTATGCACCTTCACACGACCCCTTGACCCTCGACCCCATTTCACTTAACTCCAACGACCCTGGGACATGTGTCCCCCCTATCAGTGCTATGACTCACATTGACTCGGACGATTCCCCTTTTAGATACATTTTCACTTGTTATCTCTGACTCACGGCCTTGAGGCCTTATCTCTGACTCCTATGCCACAGCCCCCTTGAAACATCTAACTAACCAATGGCCTATTTAGCTCCTGCGCAGCACCTACTTATTTATAGCCATTGGATAATGTATATAAGACCTGTAACCTTAGAGTAGAGGTCCTCAGCTTGACCTAGGCATACAACGCTTACTTGTCTATTTTTCGAACGCTCTCCAACTAAGTGCCTTGCGAGGACTTAGCTCTGCCAGACCCCGAACCAAGTCGTCCTTCTGAGGAACTCGCTGATCTTGAACAAGTCGTCCTACTGAGGGACTTGTGTGGAAACAGTACGAACCCACGTGACTAGGACCTTGCACTGATTGTAGGCTATCGCCATAACATTCTGGCTAAGGAAGATCATTTTAAGGTGCTATAAGTATTTTCTGTGTCATATGAGACCTACTACGGGCATTGGAACAGGCTTTAGCTGTCGACAATAGGGAATGTCGAGCATTGCCATCAGGAGCGAGATCAGGAACTGGGGTCGCAGGCGATGAATATGCTGACAAACATTTAGAAACATAGAATTTGAACTAGACGAGGGGGGGGCATGTGTTCCAGATTAAAAGTCTAGAAGAGGGTGCAGTTCAAAGTCCGATGACAGGTGCGACCCATTTGGCAAGCGTGATCTCGGCTAACCTCGCTTAACTGGTTTAGAATCCATATTTAGGTTTCTAAACCTTACGGGAAGGCATCCACTGAACAAAAAGGGCTCTAATTAGAGGTGCATGTGCATATATTATGTACCTCTAATTAGAGGGGTATTGTGGGTACATCAGGTAGGTGTACCTTAGGTTGGGAGGGATGAGTCTAATCTGGAAGTCACACTGAATGTCACATGTCACATGTCGGTCCCTGCCGTGTCGGAGTATAAACAAAGTATCACATGGACATGGCTTGATAGTGGTGTGGATAGTAGCACTTCTCCATATTTTGTTAAGATTCTCGGCATCATAATGGAGTAGAGATCAGAGGCTTTCGAATGGTACAACATTATGAGCATAGATGAAACTGGAAGCACATTTACAAAAGTGTAAGGGCGGCGGGATCGTGAAGAATTGTGACCTGGCTTATACATAGTGACACGTCAGTGCAGCGCCATTGTTGGACTTTAAAAAAGCTGAGGTCTCTCTTTCTTCTTTCTCAACCACCCACTGCGATGCGTTTCTCGTCTCTCGGTCGACCTGCTTGCGTCCTCGCATTAGCGTCATTTGTCCTCGCTGACTCTGATGTTCTGAAACTCACGGCTGACTCCTTCGAGAAGTCAGTGAGCGCTCACCCCCTTATCCTCGTCGAGTTCTTTGCTCCTTGGTGAGCCGATGATACCTTCTGAGTTGCTTGATACGCATCTGAATGTATCTCAGGTGCGGACATTGCAAACAACTTGCTCCCCATTATGAAGAGGCCGCAACCGCACTCAAGGACAAAAATATTGTCCTTGCTTCTGTTGACTGTGTCGATGAGGCAGACTTGTGCCAGTCCAAGGACGTCGGTGGCTACCCGTAAATCCTTCTCCATTCGTCCATTCCCCTTTTGACACTCTTATAGTACACTCAAGGTCTACAAAAATGGCGAAGTAAAGGAATATAATGGCCCGCGTCAAGCAGACGGCATCATAGGTTATATGGTCAAGTACGTCCATGAACTTCTTACCAACAGGACCATGCTCAATCCGCACAAAGGCAATCCCTGCCCGCTGTTTCCGTGGTGACCTCTGTCAACCACGAAGACTTTCAAAAGGCAGACAAACTCGTTGCCATCGCCTACCTTCCTTCCTCGACAGCAGCACCCGCACCCGAGTTTAGCGCGGTTGCTGACCTGCACCGCGACGACTATCTTTTCGGCTTGGTCACAGACGGCGCTGTTGCGGAGGCCGCGGGCGTCAACCCCCCCGCTCTTGTTGTTTACCGCAGCTACGACGAACCCCGCTCTGAATATCCCTATCCCATTACATCTGCAACCGCGAAAGAATTTGGGGATTGGCTTGCAGAACTTGCTATCCCCATCATTGACGAAGTAAATGGGGATAATTACGCTCTCTACGCAGAGAGCAGCAAACCCCTTGCCTATCTTTTCCTTGACCCAACCTCTGAAGACAAGGACGCTCACGTCGCTGCCATCAAACCTGTCGCTCAAAAGTACAAGTCCAAAGTCAACTTTGTCTGGATCGATGCTGTCAAGTTTGGCGACCACGCAAAGGCCCTTAATCTCCAAGAAGCCAAATGGCCTTCCTTCGTTATACAGGATTTGCAGAAGCAACTCAAATATCCTTTGGATCAATCCCAAGAGGTCACTGCTGCCGCGGTAGACAACTGGGTCGAGAGATACATCGCTGGCAAGGTTGAACCTGCCCTCAAGAGTCAACCCATTCCTGAATCCCAAACCGAGGCTGTATATACGCTCGTCGGAAAATCGTTCGAGGATGTTGTGTTCGATGATTCAAAGGATGTCTTTATCGAGTTCTACGCTTCATGGTATGACTCCCATTGTTACATCACTCGTTGAATGAAACTCATTCTGTCAGGTGTGGCCACTGCAAGCGCCTTGCACCAACATGGGAAACACTCGCTCAGAAATACGCACCCTTAAAGGAAACTCTGCTCATGTAAGATTGTTGCCGCTTTCTTTTTAAAGGAGCTGAGTGACATCCATTGCAGCGCTAAGCTGGAAGCTCCGGAAAATGACCTCCCTTCTTCTATTCCTTTCCGGATAGCTGGCTTCCCCACTCTTAAATTCAAGCCTGCCGGTAGTCGGGACTTCGTTGACTACGAAGGCGACCGCTCTTTCGAGAGCCTTGTGGCTTTCGTTGAGGCACACGCCAAGAACCCCGTTGTCCTTCCTCATGTTCAGAGCGAGGCTCAAATCCCACTGGAGAACGCGAATAACGCTTCTGAGTCAGCGGCTACTGCTCATGACGAGCTTTGAGCCGCCTGTCTCATTCACCTTAATCTGACACTGTGATGCCTTGCTTTGGCCACAAATATATATATATATCCATATCAAGTCTTGAAAGCGTGATCCTTCTTGGACTTGTAAAAGTCAGAAAATGATAGCCTTATACCCAAGAAACGACAATCTAGGTCTGAATGTACGAGCAAGTGCTGGACGATGATTTGTGCTCGTTCAGAAAACGAGGTGCCATATTCCTTGAGCCGACTCAGCATCCCAACCAAGAGGTCCGATGGATGTTTGTCCTCACGTCCACTTCGTCCTGTGACAACACCCTTGATGCATGAGGATTTGAGTGATACAGCAACTCTCGAAGAAAAGTTGACGCAACTCTATGATTGTCCAGTTCTTCATCACGTCGCGATGATTCTGACAAGCAATGATTATAGAAGTTATCCTGAATAAAATCAAGTACGCTTCTATCATCTATATCAAGCTAATCAATCGCACCGTTGCTTCTCGATATTGCAGAATTATCGAAAACAGTTCTCTAATATGACCCAAGAGCATTTCCTGTGGATGTTAGCCAGTCTCTTGTTTCAACTAGACATATCCACTCACTTCTTTCCCAGACTTGGGACTTAAGAGCAATATTTTCTTTGAAATGCGGTCCAGATACGATTTATGAGCATCAATGAGCGCATCTAAATCGCCCTCCTTCTTGTCCAGGAAGTCCACCAAGACCTTCCACGAACATTCTATGACTTCAAGATGACAATATGCTTGTAGCTGTCGAACAAAGTGAATCATCTCTGCAAGACAAAGTCGGATTTTGTGCCATTCAAATTGAAGTTCTGAAGGTCGGGTAAGTGATAGAGAAAGTTGAGAATGATGTAGAATACCCGGTACGCGGAAAAAGTTACGGCACCCGCCTGCAAGTCTCATCCATCCTTTATTCAGTACCCCTTCAATGCGTTTCAGTTGCCATAGGTGTCTGAAAATCCTGAGATATTTCTCCATAGATCCTGGATCAAGGACAGTGTCGATAGGAGCATCAACTTTGTACTCCAGGGTAAATACATCCCACCCAATTTCGCCATGAGTATATTCCAGCATACGAGCATCAAGGCGACGCAACACATCCGAGGGGTCTTTCTCGGCATTGGAGGATCGTATTGCGGTCTCGAGGGTAGTCGTGAGATTATGCCGGTAAAGTGTGTTTGCTGGCTTCGTTAGACTCGGCCTAGACAAAACGATTTTAATGCAAGACACGCAGGGAGGTTCGCGCAAATCATACCCTAAAGCTTCCATCAATCGATCTGAGAAATCTCCGTGTCCCAGCATCAAGTAATTCTTGAGAGCAGAAAGATGATCAAGGAGCTTGAATTTCCCCAAAAAAACTTCGAATAACCGCTGGCCAGCGATTTGATACGCAGCATCGATAGAACGCTCCAATCCGGCGATATCACTGTATTTCAAAGCTGAACAAAAGTCGTGAAAGCGTTTCATTAGAGATGCAAGCATACTTACTGCCTCCAGTATTGCCCAATTTTTCGGATGTGACAACCCACTCACTATCATGACAGCTGTATCGGATGAAATTCAGACTTTTCCCCGTGGAGAAAATCTGGCTCGAAGCGTTCATCAAAAAATAAATATTACGACCTGGAGAACCGTACCTTTCGACCGAAGGCCTCACCAACAAAATTCGGGAGCATGTTTTCTTGAAATTGATACTTTGTCTCCCACAGTTTGAGCCCCCCTTCATGCCGTCCCGATATGTCATCAACTTCACCTCCGAAACCACCATCCCCAGATAATTGACCTACGCCACCCATCAATGCTGAAGGATGAATATACTGCAGGTGAGTCATAGTTGTATCCAAACCGACGAAAAATTCAGAGAAGGGGTCATAGAGTTCGCCCGAAAAGAGCCACTTGTGAAGAGTAGCAAAGAAGGGTCTTGAAACCTATCCGATATGACTTGAGTCAAGTCCTAGTCAAACGGCTAATGATATACCTCTTCTAAGAGCTGATCAGTGAATTTCCTCACGAATGGATCCCCATTGTCAGCATATCCATGTATCAAATTAACGATCGCTCCTCCATGCGCATCTCATCATGGAATTGAATGAACATGATGGCGGCCCAGAGGAAGATTGGAATTACCTTTGGCACCTTCTACGCAAATACTCATCATTCTCATCCGCAATCTCCATTCATTGATCCAAACGTTGAGCCTTCGTAACGTCAGGCCACACTCGTCTGTTTCCCCTTGACAATCAATTGCCCCGACATCCTCGCTGAACGTTAGAGGAATTGAAGCCATCTGCGATTCGAGAATAGCGATAAGACGATAATACTCTGTCAGCTGGGATTGAAGGTGGTGGCAGAGGCTTTGCTCTATCATTCCGACGCCCGTTGCGGCCTCGCAATTACGCACGAAAGCTTCAACACGCGTGTAGAGATATCCCACCTCCGAAAGACGGTATATTAGGACCTTGGTCGGCACGTAGATAGTGTATTTCTGAGAGGTACTTTCAGTTCAAGTCTTGACTCCAGGGAAGCCTTCTGTTCCACGCACCGGATCGTCAACGAACACGATAGTATTCTCTATATTGGCATCATCTTGCAAAGAAAAATGCACATATCTTCCAGAGATTCCTTGAAGCAAGTACAATGCATCGCGAAGAAGTAATAGTTCGGGCAATTGCTCTCGACCTGTGGGCTCGGGGTATTGATGACTTCCAACAAGTCAATCATGACTTATCAGCATACCAGACTTCGTACGATAGTCCTTCAAGGTCGATGCTTTCGATTTGCCCTGAAGGACTCGTACTCCAGGATGTGGCTTGAGTGGGGTTGAGCTTGATAACGGTCGATGAGGAGGAGGCGTGGTCAAAGATGGCATAAATGTCGTCTTGCGTGTTTGGCCAGACGAAGCAAGGCTATAAAGGAATAGGATGGACGCATGTTTTCTAGACAGAATAGACTTCCGCACGACCATGAGCACTGATCAACATTTTTAGACCGATAGCTATGACCTTACCTGTTCCAGCAACCGCGAGAGCAGATTAGTGAACTTGAGTGACGCAGCGCTTGATAAGGATTGCAATACTGTTGGAGTCTTATCAAACGCGGTTCGCAAGCCCTGCTAACACATGTCCTACAATGACGCTTGATTTGATCTGCGAGATATCCTAAATCCGGGTCTTGGTTGCGACCAATATGGCTTCAGAGATAAACTGTTAGTTGTAGGTTGGTGTTCGACGAGGCAGGCTGCATACCTACTCAGGATGTCCCCACAGTGGGACACGAGTTCAAGCCGCAGAATTCTATTGTCACGCGTATGCGGTACAAGGGCAGAAACCAAAGATTCAAGGGGAGGAGGTGACGAGGTACTCATCGCTTGATCAAAGTCAGGACATCACGTGGCATAAGTACTTACATAGTTCTTCATAATACTACCAGATGAGCTGCTACAGTCATGACTATGAACTTCACCATGCATCAAAGTCATTAAATAGTCAAATGCGAGTCACACTTCTGAAAGAGAGAAGTCGCATTTTTATGTGCTAGCCGAAAGGGTGATTCCAATTCTAAGAAGGTAGACCGCAAGAAAACTCCTAAAGCTTGACTTCCTTCAATCCATCCTTCCAGAAGGTGAAATATGCTGCCGAGAAATTATCAGTGTCAATAAGAATAAAAAGTGTTCAGGACACATACGTGTAATACCATCCTCCTGCAAAGGAAACGACAATGAGCTGGGCAGGATAAGCTGAAACAGCTATGACTTACACGATAATTCAATAGGGCGATCATACCGTCGGGGTTCATCGACTCGCCAGTGTACTAGGCGGGCCATCAGATACGCGGGAACGGGAAGGATAGCCGGGCCTCACAAATTCAAAGTCTTTGAAATTTGCCACAATCTTTTTAGCGTAAGCCGACGCGCCTTTCTCGAAGGCCTCAACGCGTTCTGTTGGTAATTTGACCTTGACGGCTTTCATATATGCCTGCCATAGATCATGGGAGTGATAAGAGAGAGTAAAATCACGGAACTCTGAGTCCTACTTTCAGATATGTAAGGTATGATTTCTTGTCAAATGTTGTGGATTGTAGGCGGAATGAGTGAACGACATTGTTAACTGATTGTGCACCATCTTCGACGGCATCTTCACCCTCTTCCGCTGAGGGATTAGCGCCTAAAAAAAAGCTATCAGGGTATGGAAGAACAGTGGTATATGGGTGATCGCGCACCTATGTCAACGTCGGCGCCGGCCTTGATTGTGATGTTTTGGCAGTCAACTTCAAAAACGATGTCGTCCACGGTTTTGCTGTTGGACGCAATCAACAGGCATTCATGGGCCCTGGCAACAGCGGCTCACACCGGAAATGCGTCTGAGAACATCTCATCGCCGGTGATGATATCTTCGTACAGCAACATGTTTAATAAAATGTTCAAAGAATGGTGGGAGGAGGAAAGGTGATATATCGATGAAATAAACTGATCTTATCTGCACGTGAGCAAACAAGTCAGGTGATTGCTCATCCAGACCCAGATCTGAGAAAATTCTTAGTGCGGGATGGAATACCAGCCTGTAATCATCAAGCACCACGCCCGTCCCTCGACCTCAAAACACGGTGCAGAATCCAGATATTGGCGCCAGTTCAAATACCCAGTTTTCGTCAAAGAATACGCTCCCATCACCTCTGTGCATTTTTCCCCGGCCAAACCACATAGATATGCAGTGACTGCCGCAACTCGAGTTCAAATATATGCACCGCGCACGCAAAAAATCACCAAGGCCATTTCTCGGTTCAAAGATGTTGCACGCAGCGGTAATATTAGGCAGGATGGGAAACTCGTCGTCGCTGGGGATGATAGTGGTCTGGTCCAGGTGAGATTCCTTGATTCGCCGAGACTTTACATTAAGGACATGATCAGGTTTTTGACATCAATTCTCGTGCAATACTTCGGACGCTTGATTCACACAAGCAACCTGTTCATGTCACTAAATTTTCTGCCCTTCAACCAACTCAAATTCTGTCTTGCTCTGACGACACCACTGCCAAGTTATGGGATGTCCCCTCTCAGTCAACGGTATCCACTTTCGCATCACATACAGATTATGTGCGTTCTGGTCAGATATCAACTGCGAATCCCCACATTGTCCTGACAGGGTCTTACGATGCGACCGTCAGACTTTTCGACTCGCGTTCTGGCGAGTGTGAGATGAAAATGGGTGAAACCGGTCCCAGCAGCAGTGCAGGCCGTTCTCCTGTCGAACAGGTCTTGATGTTTCCTTCTGG
This sequence comes from Entoloma clypeatum, assembly GCA_963565915.1. Lineage (NCBI taxonomy): Eukaryota > Fungi > Basidiomycota > Agaricomycetes > Agaricales > Entolomataceae > Entoloma > Entoloma clypeatum. Next base: position 2,852,031 of record OY751494.1, read on the forward strand.
AACGGTAGCCTTGTCCTCGGCAGGCCCCATCATTCGTATTTGGGACATAGTCGCAGGAGGTCGTTGCACCCGTGCGCTATCAAACCATCAGAAAACAGTGACATCTCTTGCCTTCAATGGAAGTGCTAACCGTTTGTTGACTGGCGGCCTTGATCAAATGGTGAAGGTGTACGATGTTAGCACTTACAAAGTCGTGCATACCATGCGATATCCTGCTCCTATCCTCTGTCTTGCCATCTCTGTAGGCCTTATCTCTTTATGAAATCGTCAAAATCCTCACCATCCTCCTAACCAGCCAGACGAAACTCACATAGCGGCAGGTATGTCCGATGGAACGCTTTCGGTCCGGCGACGACAAGAAAAGGGGAATAAATCACTAGCGTCCGAGGCATTACACCACGGTGTCTTCAATTCCTTCCTCGGTGCTGACATTCCTGCCAGTGGGCTGGGCACAGGCCGTGAAAAGATGCTGTCAAAACCCCTCGGCGATATCGATGAACTTCGGGTGGAGAACAGACGAATGAGGAGACTCAAAGATTACGATCGGTTCCTCAAAAATTTCAAATATTCCGCTGCATTGGACTCGGTTCTTCGCAAGGTTAGACATGTTCTTGTTTCTGGCGCCTATATGTTATTGAGACCTCGAGTGAATCCAGCAAATACCCCCGACAACAACATTTTCCGTAATTCAAGAATTGATACATCGTGATGGTCTCAGAACTGCACTTGCAGGTCGTGACGATGTATTACTTGAGCCTGTTCTCCGAATGCTGGTTAAGCATGTCATTGACCCTCGGTTTGGAGAGCTCGTCTGTGATGTCGCTGGTATCGTGATTGGTATGCTTTTGTGGAGTTCAACGAAAGCCCGGTCTTATGTCCGCAACAGATATGTACAGTCCAATATTGGGCCAGTCTCCTCTCATCGATTCTCTGTTCCTGAGGCTGAAAAAGAAAATAGTGGCAGAAATAAGGTTTCAAAAGGAGTTGGTAAGAGTTAAAGGTGCATTAACCATGATATTCAATTCTATAGTACCTACACCCGCAACATGATCGATTATATTCAATCGTAAACAGATTGTGATTTGGCGTTTGGTCTACCCAGTGCATTGATAAGTCCTTCAAGTATTTCTTTCTTTGAAAGACCCTCGTCAGAGGACGGATCAACTGAATCATCCACGTTATCCCGAAATATCTGCAATGTTGCGACGATATCTTGGAGAGATTGATTTTTTCGGCCAAGCATTTGTAGCGTATGTGCTTGAATCTGTGACAGTTGTTCTTAGTTTAGGAAGGAAGTCTACAATCAAGAACACATACACCATCATCCTCCATGATGATCCAAGCCAATATGTAGTCAACGCTTTGGAGCGTAAAGAGGCCACCGTCCAGCCGTCTAAGATACCAAGTGGCTTCTCGCTCTGAGAGGTCACCATCAACGTTCCCCTGACAAGCATAATCAAGAATGATAACTTGTATCCAAGGATCACAAACCTGTTGTTCTTCCTCGATCCCAGCCTCTGAAATCTTCAGTCGCGTTCGAGCGCTATCACGGATCTCCAATAATTTATCAACTTTCTCGTAATTGGATTCCACAAACTTGGCGAGTAGCCGGATTCGCGACGGAGAATCAGAGGCGAGATTGGAGAACAATGAGGAGATTACACCAAGAATATGGGTTGTTTCATCTGATGCTGGAAGGGCGTATTGTGACTTTTTCCTCTTTGCATAATGTCTACTATGAGTGTTTTGATCTTTAAGGCAAAGCTTGTCTGTACCTTGCCCATCAGCGCTGAGAAGAGTGTTTTAAGACCAAGTGCCTCAATGAAGCTTTCACATGTCGCTGATCCTGCAACTCCAGACATTGCGTAGTCCAATACTTTAACAGAGCGTGACCTGCATTGCGATTTTTCCCTGTGAAGAATTTGAACTATGGGTTCATCTGATAATTTATAACTTACTTCATCATCAAAACCATGAGATCTGGACCCTCGGCTGATAGAAACAGTGATTTAATTGATGGTTCGTTCAGTGCGGAACACAGAGAATCAAAGACATTGTCCATGAACTCGGTCTCATCAGCATCCACGGGATCTCTCCGTCTGTATTGCTGCAGTGGAATTCGGGCAGCATTATGTCAGTGCAAAAAGGTAGCGGGTATTACACATACGGATAATGCCTTCAAAAGTATTTCAACGCCGTCCACCTTACCAAATGCCAATCTGTTTCCTTGATTATCTTGCAACAAAATCGAGAGCAGTTCTGCCGCATAAGCACGATTTTCATCGTGTTGTTTACATTGGATACGGCTCAGGAGCCACGTCAATAGGGTAGTTCTGTCAACAAGATGGGTCGAGAGTTGCGGATCAAAGCTTAGGACATTCTCAAATATACCTATTCTGAGACTCAATCCCTGTGTGATGCGAGAGCAAAATGCAACATACCGAGTATATGGAACACCCCTTGGCGATCAGATTCTTCATTTTCATTGAGACGAGGCAGATTATCCACCAAGAGTTCAAGCATCGAATTCACGAGCTGTATAGCAGCAAAAATGAGTAAAGTGTTGATAATCAGGAATATTGGAAACGTACCAAACCATCCATGAGAATCCGGAGGGCTTCTTCGACGGTTCCCTCTCCCTCGTCATCCTCATTACCCACATCCTCATCCGTGAGTTCGTGGATGACTTCAACAACATCAATCACAATGTCTGCGTTCTCATGAGCGAGTAGTCCGATGAGCATATCTGCGCTACCTGAACGAACGAGCTCAGGATAGGCAAGTGCAGGCACCTGCGCAAGGGGAAGCAAAGCTTTTATTGCACCATCCAAATCAGCTTCAGAATCAATAAATCTTGGAGAGGTTGTGAGGTTCTTATTTGATTCGTCTGATATATGTATCCTCACTTCGTGGGGTCGTTTGGATGCTTTGACCTTAAATCTTGATTTTTATTTACTGCGCGCTCGAATCGCAGTAAAAGTCGCCGTATAGCGGTAATGGATAGATCTTCTGACTGATTAATGTCTGAATTTAGTATGGTTAGAAAAACTCATATTTGATGTGGGGCACGTACATCCTCTTGTACTCCCTCCCCGCTAGCGTTTTCAAAGATGGTCAGAATCTTCTTCTGCTCTGAAGTTAGACCTCCTCCGAAGAAACGACCCTCGTCATCCTCTTCCACGAAGTAATCCGCGTCAGCACCCGGAGCGAATTCCTGTTGCACAAGCTCATCTTCTACATCCTCGACGGTCGCCGAGCGCCAGTTCCCCCTTTCTGTTTTCGCCTCGACGACTTTGGGTTGCTCGGCTTCTACTCTCATTTTCTTTAATACCTCCGGGGTGGGATTGTCAGGCATTCTTCTCTTGGCTCCTCCAAGCGGCAGTTTTGGTACCTGTTAACGTCAAGTCGATTCAACCTCGTTAGACGTAAAGGACACCAACAAGTACCTTGAACAAGCCGTCGAGATCCATTGCGAAATTATAAACGCCTAGTGTATTGTCTGGACTTGCAGTCTCACAAGATGAATTACGTAATAACTTAGTACATACTTTGTACCAGCACAGCCCGGTGGCAGCGAGAACTACTTATTGACATTGACTTCAAGTATGTGGACCACAGCCACTTAATATTATGTCTGCGTATCGCTGGGACATGCGTGCCGGCTGCGGAGACCCACTGAGATACGAGCTGACCGTTTTGAATAGACCAGAAGACACCAGAGCAAGAGCATGCCTTAGCTAACCCAACAGCACTCGATCTTGAAGAGACGGACGATAGCATCGATAAACGAACATAGAACGATCCACCAACAAATGAGTCATAGCAACGCAACTATGTCGAGAGGCAGACATACAAAGGACCGTCCACGATCCATCTCCACTATGCCGATCTTCAATACGGTTTGCGTCGATTCTTCTTCAAGTCTTGCTCGAGTTTCTTAGCTTTCCTGTGACCAATCTCTACAGGTCGAATGGCGGTATCATCCGCCTTTTTCAGCTTGACAGGGCGGTTGCCAACATATTTTCCTGGACGTGACATCAGAGAAGGTTTGATATAGATCAGACACGGAACCCCCACCATCCATCTCTTTCCAAGCTTTGAGGAAGTCTTCTGGATCTGAAAAGGCTACAAATCCATACTTTGCCTAGCTGATTATCAGTAAACATGGATGAGGCGATGTGAATAGGTACGTCACTTTTTGGCTGAGCCGATCACGTATCACACGAGCCTTCTGGAACGACGGGTACTTATTGAAAGCGTTCGCCAGGACATCGTCGGAGACATCGTTGCTGAGATCTCCAACAAACAATCGGAACCAAGCTATCAGAGAGCTTTAAGTGATACAAAAGTTGCTGAGAGTGATGACGAACTCACACGGACTCCATTCTAATAATGTCTGATCCTCCCAAACTTTCCCTCCCCCCTTGCGCAACACAGTCGTCCGCTTACCACCTTTAGCTAGTTTACCGCCAGCTCCGCCACGTTTGTCAATCATGGCTCCAGGAACGTAGACGCTCTGTTGCGCCAAGATGCCAACATCGTACTCATACGCATTGGCAGGGACAGGGGCGTTGTGGGACGACAAACCGCTGGCGTTGGGGTATGAAGGGCCCTGATATGGCTTATAGTAAGGGTTTACATCGAATGCAGCATGTTGTTGTTGTTGGTATTGCTGATAGTAATTTTGGTTCGGATCCATTGTGGAAGGCTTCATGAACCCTTTGACAACCTCATGTACTGACTCTTCTGCTTACGTGAGTCAGTTTCCAAATTCAGATGCACACTTGAAGGAGTCGCCCCAGCTTGTGGACTCCTCCCAACTTCCCTCCTCAAGGTATGTTGCTCATATTTTCGTGCCACAGAATCTCCTTCTACTAGCGAGAGCCCCGATCTACCGTTCTGGTACCGTCAGCGTGCAGCATTGTGATGGATGCATGTTGACCCCCATGGATAACGATAAAGCTGAACCTGTTACTGACAGATGCCATTCGTCAAAAAAGTCAAGTCCGATGCCTACTTTTCTCGTTTCCAGGTCAAGTACCGGAGGCGGCGTGAAGGAAAAACTGACTGTGCGCTTTTTATATTCAAGTTCCTATACAGAGACTAATTTTAACAAACCTCGCAGATTATGCTCGCAAGAGACTAGTCACTCAGGCGAAGAATAAGTAGTACGGAAACAGCCAAATTCAAAATGTCTCCTCACCAACCAGAATGATTCCAGTAATGCGCCCAAATACCGGCTAGTGGTTCGTTTCACGAACAAGCAAGTTATCGTGCAAGTCGTCTACGCTCGTCTGCAAGGTGACTTCGTCTTGACTGCCGCGACTTCGAAAGAACTTCCGAGATACGGAATTAACCACGGCTTAACGAACTGGGCTGCCGGTATAATCATCCTCATTCTATCTCATATTTCCTTCCATGATGCGTCTCTTAGCCTACGCTACTGGTCTCTTATGCGCACGTCGTGCTCTCACAAAACTCGGCCTTGCCGACAAATATGCTGGCGTTGCTGAACCCGATGGCACACACCAACTGACAGAGGCCCTCGATGAAGAAGACGCCCCTCGTCCTTTCAAATGCTATCTTGATGTAGGGTTGAAGCGTACATCGACAGGTTCCCGACTATTCGGTGCCATGAAAGGTGCAAGTGACGGCGGTATCTTCATCCCTCACTCAGAAAAACGCTTCCCTGGTTACGACCCAGAGAGCAAGGAGTTGGATGCAGAAGTACTGAAGAAGTACATCTTCGGCGGTCATGTTGCAGAGTACATGGAGAGCTTGGAGGAGGAGGATGATGAGAGGTTTGTGATCATAATCCTGTATCCTTTTAGTCTAACAATCTACCACAGGTTTAAGAAGCAGTTCTCGACGTACCTTGCGGACGGGGTCGGCTCGGAGGATATTGAAGAGATATACACGAATGCGCATGCAGCGATCCGGGAGGACCCAACTTTCAAACCTACAGACAAGTCGAAAGACTGGAAGTCCGAAACCTTGAAGTACCGTGTTCCCAGACTTACTCTGGAACAACGTCAAGCCAACATTGCGGCAAAAATCGAGAAGTTCAAAGCTGGTGGGGATGCAGGAGATGATGAAGACGACGATTAGAAGGGGTGCTCATGTTTATGGTACAGCACTTCCATGTGTTCATGCTACAGTATATGCCATTACCAAGCCTGTACATGTCCTTGATCTTCTAGCCTGTCTTCCAAACTTGCTATTGAGTCTCAGCATCGACAGTGATGAGTATTATAAGTACGATTTCTCGTTACCTATATATATCAATCCAAGGACAGTCAACAGGCGGATGTGGCACTTTTGATTATCTTTTCGGCCCAGCATAAAAGATTCCCGTTATTTGAGGTATATCTGTCGATCTGGCCGTGCTTGGGTGTCATTTTGTGAAGTTGGAAAGCGGAGCAATAAATTGCGAAATGCTCCCCATACAAAATGCTGAAATTCCTGAGAGGTTTTTGAGAAAGGACAAGGCTCTTTTTGCACCAAACTTACAGAACGCAGCCTTCCCACCTTCCAACACAACGATTCAAATCAACAAACCATGTTCCACCGACATTTTCACAAAATTCGGTGCCGAGTTCGCATATCCTGTGTAAGAGGCAACGTTCCACTTCGTCAGACAACAACTGACATAATTGCGGTAAAGATGAAATTGTAAGTGTCGCCTGTGGCAGATGCGCAGTTAGAGCAGATGGTGACAGGAAAGTCAATCGTATGATATGCCTATTCAGCCACAGTATGAGTGATCGACTGCGCTGCGTGGTTGCAAGTAACAAACCTATTGTCGATTCTCAGGATGGCCTGTCCACCGATTGCCTCACCACCATCTAGTTGTAATACTTGAACAAGATAACCACCTGGTTCTCCCACCGGGTCGAAGCGGATACTGGACGGTATTCCGATCCCAGATAAGGCTGACACCACTTGGTCAATTTCTGCTTTGACGCGATCGCAAAAGACATGGTATTGCAAGAGATCGATGATTGGTTGGAGGATCGAAGGGGGCTGAGATGGCTCAGCCAATGATGACCTTCGAAAAGTACCAGACGCCCCTAGTCTCTGTGCTTTCGAAAACGCGTGTTTACGCAGCAGAAGAACATGAAGAGCAAAGTAGATGAGGTTGCATCTTTCTTCAAAAAGAAGAGAACATTTCGGACGCGGGACCTCCATGTCTGACTGAAATTCAATCAAAACAAAATTCAGTCGCATAACTCGCAGGATTGACGAACTAGTTCAAACTTGAGCTCTGTATTCTCAGCGGCGTCAATAACAACCAGGCTCTCTGATACGCGGGCTGACGCAGTTGGCAAATTACCCGCTTCCTGAACGAGAAGTGAGAATATTTCCTGTTCCACGATTTCTTGTTGTGCCCCAGTGAGGGCTCCTTCCAAATCTGTCGGATCAGCATCGCTGATGGCATTATACGAGCAAAGAGGTCTTCCATCTCCATTTGCAACAACAACAGAGACACGTATTCGAGCATGTCGACGGTGCAGGAAGACGAGGTTGTTAGTTGCGTCATTAGCGAAGCGACCGAGAGCTTGGCGACGATAGAGTATGGGAGCTTAGATCTAGAATCAATCATGCTGGCGATTGAAGGAATCGAATATAGCGACGAACATTCTTCTAACCCATAAGATATTAGGAAGTCCTTGGACGTCTTCTCTGCACCTTTCCCTGACATGGTACCGAATGGAAGAGGCGCAGGAACGAGTCCCCAGTTGCCTCTCCTGACCCTGAGAGCATCCACCCAATATTTCTCGTCTCTTATCCTTCTTCTCTCCATGCCGTTTGCGGCTAACCTGAAGACACTCGCTGCTTTCCGAAGAGCTTCATCCTTGCTTCCGATTGTAAGTTGAGAATCGAATGCTTGTACGGAAACAATAGGCGGTGGTCTGGAGACAACCGAGGCGGAAAGGTTTGAAGAAGTGGGTGATACCTCGGGGAACGGATGGTGCGAGGCGGCCAGAAGAGACACAAGGAGATCCCTCGCATGGGACATCTCGCCCAAGGATATACTGTGTTGTCTGGATCATTCGAAAACACAGAGATGTATGTTAAGCTCACAACAGCTGTGGAAGGATCTCCAAACGCATCTTGTGAAGTTCTTCCGCGGTCATTGACGGTGGATTGGTGTCACCGTACAATGAATCAGGCGAATCCAGAGTGTCGCCAGCTTCAGTCTGAAGTGATTCTTCTGTGAACTTCCGACCTTGCGTTCTGTCGAAAAAGTCGAGGCCCCTTTCGGCGAAAATGCGTCGCAAGTTCTCCCCCAAAGCCTTTGATGCATTCACCTTGCTACATCAACTTGGAGTCAGCTGTAATGTGTGTGATTGGAGGAAAGACATGCGGTTCGTAGACGCGCTGTCCGTCTGGCATGATATCCAACAAAACTGGGATAGGTTCGCCGCTGTCATCCTTGTAGGGCCTCTCGAGGGAGAGCCTGATTTGCTTCCAAGCAGCTTCGTCCATGGTGGCTGTTAAGTATACCAGATCGTCAGGGGTTATAATAACAATCAATATGTAATGCATAATAATCTCAACTCTTAAGCTTCACTCTTCATGGTCAAAGCCGTCCACCTCACACAGCAAATCCATTCTTCTCATACAGCCTCATCTGTGAAACGGAAGAAACCAGATGATGATGATCTTTCTCCTTCCAAGAAACAGCGGACACGAGTCAGGTATTCGAAACCTATTCTGCATTTCATCTCATCTATACTGCATCCCAGCTTCTCTTGCGGTGAATGCCATCGTAGGAAACAGAAGGTTACTCCATCAATCCGCGCCGAGGCTAGGCTAACCAACATCACATAACAGTGTGATAGACAAATCCCTTGCTCCCATGTGAGTTCTCGATCATCCAATTTCAACACGCTTAAGCGAATGCGCAAAAACCAGTGTGTGGCCCGTAAGGTGCCCGAATTGTGCAAAGCTTATACTCCAGGCAAAGCGGAACAAGATCTCAGTGTACGCATCTCCAGGCTAGAGCACATTATCGAGATGGCATTACCACAGTATTGCACCCCGGAAACACCACGTTCATCCTCTCTTGACGCAGGTCCCCCGAATGGTCGTCGGCGCTCTGTATCCATCGGCGAAGATGACACCCATTCACCAGCCGAGGAACACGACCCTGTTGGAGGTACTTTCCAGAGTGGGAAGTGGTATGGGAACAGCGCATTGGGAAGTGTGGCTCCGGCATCCGTTCTAGAACAGGTTTGTTCCTTCATGCTTCGCGTTAACGGATCTGCCCTGACTTACATGGTAGCTAAAAAATGTGGGTGTACCATTGGATCGACGAGGCGTTCAAGGATCATCAGGTCCAGAACTTGATGCAAGAAATTTCGATTTGTTACAAGGAACGTCTGTCACGCAGGGCTCTTCAACAAGAAAGCCGCTTGTGGGGGACGACTTGGAGCCCTCTGCTGCTGACAACCTAAAATCACTTGTCCAAGAATGTGGCGTCGCTCCTCATAAGATCTCAGAACTTCTCCAGGAACTTCCCCCCCTGAGGTCTTCAGACGTTTTAATTGATTATTATTTTCAAGCCATGTATGTGCCTCCTTACTGAGTAGAAGATTGTCATCCATGCCTCCATGATATCATGCAGAAATTGGACCCGCTATCCTGTTTCAGAACACGATTTTCGTACAGCCTATACTGCGGTCTGTGCCCATGGTCGGGATGGGATTGGCGCCACCAATCCTAATGATGTCCGATTCCTCCCGCTTCTTTTTGTCGTCCTTGCCATCGCTGTTCGATTAGCACCAGAACACATTGCGGGTGACGCTCGATGTCGAAGATTGACATCTTTGCGATATTATTGGTCTTGTAAGTTGTTAGAGCCACGTTCAATCTTGGGTCTTCATGCTGCTCCTAGCGCGGCGTTCTTTATTGATAGCTGCAGCCATTCAACCGGATTCATTGGACATAGTCTTGACTCGCCTTCTCGTAAGTTGAAATCTAGCGATGAGATTTGAACCTGACCTTCCTCTAGAGCGCTAGGTTTCTCACTTTTGACCGGCGCATTACTGAATGTTGGAGTCAGTTGGGCGCCGCCGTTAGAACTGCTCAAGCACTCGGTCTTCATCGGGATGGTTCCACTATGGTCTGTTGTCCAATTAAACATAGCTGAAAACGTTATCTGACGTGCACAGGGAATGGCTCCAGCTCGGGTGGAATACCGGCGTCGAATATGGTGACCATCTTACTTTTTTTGTTTCATTTGTTCGTCCTGACTAGATAAACAGGTCATATCTTTATCATGCCGATCGCTCATATGCACTGGTTCTTGGACGACCAAACTCTATTCAAGACGACTACACATCTACCAAAACTCCTGCTAACATCGACGATGATGCAACAACATACAGGCCTGAAAGCCCTCCGTTATCCAGCCCAACGCGCATGACCTTCGTCATACTAAGGCACCAACTGGCTAGAATTATCGGCAGAATTGTCCACCACTTTCAACAAGTACGGGAAAAAAGTTCGTACTCGGAAGTGGTCGCGCTTGATGACGAGTTACTGAAATTCGTCTCCCGTCTTCCACCACACTTCGGACTGAAACCCGACAAATCTTTGGATGAAACGTCGCAGTACATTCCTGTTCATCGTTTTCTGTTGATCACGGAGATTCTTTTTGTGAGAATCAGTTTGCACCGCCCTTACCTTCTACGACGATTGCGAACCGACCGGTATGCCCGATCCCGCGCTGCATGCTTCGAATCCGCGGTAAACGACTTTGAAGTCCGGAAGGCCTTCAGAGACGCCATGGCCAAGGAGACACGAGAATCACTTAGTAACGCTTATCGAGAATTCCAGACAGCGATGATAAGCGGGATCTATCTGGTTCTTGAACCGAGAGGAAAAGATGCTCCTGCTATGCACGCTATACTAGATGGCTTTATGGAAGAACACGAAGGGATGAGAGAGATGGACGAAACAACACGGAGGGAACTCAAAACGATAGAATTCTTGAGAAACAAAGCTTCCCAAGTTGAATTTCAGGTCCAGTCGCCCACGGAGAGCGGCCCACCAGATACCTCTAGCGATGCTCATCTGCTATTGGGTCTACACCAAGGTGTCCCATCGTCGTCTTCGCGCTCTTTCCCGTCTCTCCTAAATTTATCGCCTTCAGAGGCAAAATCCCAGTCACCATCGATAACCTTTGCAAGTGCGGGTCCTATGGCTCAATCGCCAACTTTTCAACGCCTGCATCAGGTCTCGCAAGGAGAACACACAAGTTCTCCCACTGCGTCTGCTAGCCCCAGTGCCGATGAGGAGTCTGCGGCGCAATCGCTGCTTGACCATTGGTGCGACACTATTAGCAATGCACCGACAGATGCGACCACGGCCAGTATGATCTGGGGTGGCCCTGGCGGTGCCGACTTCTCAGGCTGGGTCGGCTCTACTCAGACCTTCGCTGGGCCCGATCCCCGCCTCTTCGATGGGCTTGAAAGTTCGGATTGGAACTATTGGGAAGCCCTGGTGAACCAGATTCAGCGTGGACCTTGAAGTAAGCCTAGTGTAGGTCATGATTACAGTAAGTATGTTGCCAGAGCGCATCAATACGTGGATATTGAGTATTGTTACGCTATCGAGTCTTGTTATTGTTCGACATGTGTTCTCTCGTGTTGTCGGTACGAAAGTTACAGCTAAACTCGTAACGATAGGCGGGTCCCGATAAAGGTGTGTACAGGCGGTGTTGAAGGATTTTGATGCGGAAAGGTTCACTACGTTCTATTATTATTTCTCGTACTTTATACAAGCCATGGCGGCTTCGCCGCCAGACTCGTGTTCATAGTTATAGTAACAACTGTTTATATACGATGTTGGTAGTCAGAGAATCTGTTGTACCATCGAGAAACATTACTCTAGAATCAATTCGATTTCGAACACGAGCAAGGGCAGTGTACAATTGACCATGAGCAAAAACTTCGCTGCGAAGGTCCAAGACTGTGCGATCAAGTGTGAGACCGACACAGCTATGAAACGTGGTGGCATAAGCTAAGTGGAGAGGAAATTGGAGTCGTTGAATCGTCCAGCTAGAGAATTTCGGGTTGAAGTCAAATCGGATGCGGGGAAGACAGAGAGGTTCTCCTAGGGTGCCCGTCCGGTTATCGATAACACGAATTTGGATGAAGCGGCGATGTAACCGATCGATAATAAGCCGCGCATTTTTTACTAAACGGTTTTGAATAGACATGTTCCTCATCAAACAACACACAGCGCCTTCCTTCAGTTGTAGATCGTGAGGAGGAACCCCGTTATGCTTCAGAAGACATAGAAAATCTAATGATGTTTCGGGTATGTCTTCAGAGGTGGTATTTGTCTCGTTTTCTTTTATGATGTCTGCACTGTAGAAAGAAGCTAGACAGAGAAGGTAAACTATGAATAAAAGTAGTATATGTGTGAGCAAATACCTCGGCAACCTGGCAAATTATCAAGCACTTTCTCATTGAAGTTGTCGACATAGTGGTTTAGAGGACTGAGAAAAGCACGCGTTAAACATGCTTGTGGTTGTGTAAGAATATCAGGCGGAAAGAGAAAATTCAACGCGTCGTCTTCATTCATGACAGGTGATAGAATGCCGAGAGAAGTTTTTCGATGTTGATAGTCTTCACCAATGTAGTCGACAAAAGCAGTGTATTCTGGATCAGATACACTTCGATGAGAGTGCCAGAGAGTGAATATTTTGAAGTATGTCCATAGATAGGATTTTTTGACGGACGCAAGTAAAGTGGCTGTAAGTCTTGACCTTTGACGACCGGTGCAATTTGTCGGAAGTCTCCTATGCCAATGAATGGTATGCCTCCAAACGGCCGTTTGTTTTGTTTGATGAGTTGACAGACATTGTTGACGCACTCCATTGCGGCAACATTTGCGGCTGGAAGTTCTTCCCATATGATAGCACTTGATGCATCAATGAGTTCTGCACGGAATGTGTTAGGCATTATAGTGGATTGTATAGTGGCCGAATCCTGCAAAAAGAGTCACTTTTTTTATAGAGTTCATACGAAACACATACATCATTTACAGGTATTCGGAAAAGATGATGAGCTGTACGTCCTCTTTCATATAGAGTGGCTGCTAATGCACTTGTGCCCACGACGAGAACAATAACACCTTCACTTCTTAATTTAGAAGCAAGTGCGTCGGCAAGAAAAGTTTTTCCTCGCCCGGGTTTTCCATCAATAAAATGAGGAGGAATGTAAGGTTTTTGTTGTGTGTCGGCGTCGTTATACTTGATGACGATGTCGTATAACATATTGAATATAAAGAGTTGATCGAGATCCATAATGTTTGCTTTGCGTTGTGCATAGGCAGCTAATTCTGCTTCTCGACCATCAAAAGCATCTATTTCGGCAACAATCTCAGGGGATCGTAGTTGCGGTTCGGGAAGTCCAAAGTCTTTGAGTGTGCGTCCGTTTTCTTCCAAGACGAGAGCAATTTCATGCAAAGTGCGGTCGATTCCTTGTTGACGGGAAGGAGAGAGGATGACAAAGTCAAAAGTGAGGGAGTCAAAGAAGTAGTCCCATAGATGCCACGCAGGATATCCTTCAAGAATTATGCGAGAAAAGAGAAAGCGAAGTTGTCGGGGAGTGGCACATGAGTCAACTGCTTCTTCAAGTGCATAAAATCCCTCATCTTCATTCGAAAATAAGCCACAATGAACTGCTGCTTCATGAAATGTAGGAAATACTCTCTCATCAAAGGTGCGAAGATCTTGAAAGCTCCTCCCTGCACGATGAGTCAACAAACACCTAAGATAGAAAAGTTCGCCAGCTGTTGGGGAAACAGTTTGAATGCGAGCGATAGTCTGTGATTGATTACGATGGCCGCGCACTTTTCTAGAAGACGTGCCAGGAATAGGTTCCTCAGCATATTCATCTTTCGCCAATGTTTCATTGCCTTTGAGGGAGTATAGATGAAATTTCTCGAAGTATTCGGTGTAGAGCATACAGTCAAAGATGGGCAAGTGAGGTCGATGAAAATAATGAATGAGAGATGATGCCGATGAACCTTGTAGGCCAAATTGAGGGATATTTTGGTTAGGCAAGTGAATAGAGAGTGCTGTTACAGTGGGATGTTTTTGAGTAATATCATAACCTAGAATCCGCCATGCCGCTTCGGGAGCACAGAGGTAACGCGCATCAACATACTATGGGTGACCGGGTGTTGCAAAATCACCTAGTTATGCAAAATTTCTCCGATGGGCGCATTCCCGCATCTTGAGCAACTGATGTCTCATAGATCGGGAATCTTTAGGCACTTTAGGAGACCACTGTAACTTCGAAACATGACATTCCTGTCCCTCAATGAAATCAGAGCTCAAAAACCATGAAAAACCACGATTTTCGAGCTTGTTCTATCTTGGTAAAATTGATGTTTGAGCGGGCACCTTCATCCTTCGGGATATGATATGTTTTATTGTTATCCATCCTTAAAACAATTTCTCCGGGACAGAAACATGAGGTATACAAGACGTGGACACTCGTCGAATCTTGAGCGTGACAACAAAACTCATCGAGCGTCGTATGGTTCGAACTCCGACAGGACCTCCCCCAAAGAGGCAGGAGGCTCTGCAGGGCGGAGACGTAAATTGTGATGTGACCCGAGTGTGACATATTTTGCACAACCTAGTGAAAATGGTGTGCCAATTTCCTCCCGCTCCAGTTATTTTTCCTTGCCACATATCCTCAAGATCAAGTGGAGACAATTAAAGCCAGAAAGCCAGGCTGTACGACGGTAAAAGAATCAAGTCATTTGAGGCAGTGGATGTAGCACGATAAGCCCTCTTTAAAAAGTTTTGCAACACCCGGTCACCCATAGTAGTCTTTGATTTCGTCTACTTGGATAGACTTGTCATCTATTGATGGGGGGTTATGATTGAGAACTCGAAATAGAGCGTGGTCAGGGCCTTTGAAGAGATATTTGTATAGGTATAGGAAGACAAGAACGGTGAACACAACGTCAACATAAATGTGACAGTCAAGTTCATCAACTAATTCGGGAATGTGGGATACTGTCCAACAATCATCTTCAGTAAGGCGTTGGAGGTGCACATGACCCTCTTCATCAATCCAAGTCTCTGGAGTTATTGTTTGAGGAAAGCCATAGATGCATTTTCCATTGTGGTTACAACGACTATTTTCGTGTGTGAGATGATCTTTTGGATGTGTCATGTATTTCTTGATTTTTTCCCGCAACACAGAATTGTCGTTTGGAAGTTTGCCTTTGATGATCAGGTCAATTTCTTCACGAGGAGGTTCAGGATCAATCTAAGAAACTTGAGCAAAGATTCAGGGAGTAAAAGAAAAATTTCATGCCTTGAGAATAATGTGTGCATGAGGAAGACCACGCTTTTGAAATTCAATGACAGTTATCATATAAACAATGTCACCAAATTTTGTGCGCAAAAGATCGTGGAGACGATGTAGTCATTGTTTAAAAGCTCGCACAACAATGATAGGCACTTCTGTTGCATTTTGTCCAGGTTGGAGACGAGAAGTAATTTCAGGCCAGCGACCATTGCACGTGGCAGTGACAAAAAGAGTGGGTTTTCAAAAAACTCTAGCAAGAGCTAAACAATCAGCTGTCTGATTTGAAGCCCATCGCTTTGAGCCAAGAAAGGTAGCCGGAAGAAGAATGTCAACAGTTGTATCATCAGCGGAAACATTTGCAGCATGAGCAAGTCTTCCACGACGGATGAACTGTAGACATTCTTCTTCTACCTGAGAGTACATGTCACATAAGTATTCCTCCATTAATCGACCAAAGCGTAGAAAACGATCATCTGTCAGAAGACGATTTTTGTACCATTGGCATTGCGTTAGATGGAGATCATTCTTTAGATGTGTTGTGTCCGGATGTGTGTATGTTAAACCCCATCCAAGTGATCCATGTGGAAAGAGTAACGGATACTGCAAAGGTTCATAATGTCGACTAAAGAGCGGTACAAAAGACGGTTCTTCATCTGTCTTTTCCCAGATCAAGATGCTGCGTGGTCGAACAGTAGTACTGTTATTAGCATGCATGAGTACAGCAAAGTCACCTGTTGAGGTGACATCACCAAGTTCAAGAGCTGTCATAGATTCATAATTGCGATGCCACGTGTTGGCAAGAGCATAGAGGTGATGGACATAGGGATTATAGAGGTCAAGATCATGTTTGATAGCCCGAGTCCAGTCAACAGGAACATCCCAAGTTGAGCCTTCTGTTTTGCGTTCCTTCTCGTCATACAAAAACCAATGAATAGAATGGTTGGGTCGCGAGATATCAAAAATACGATGGTATGTGCGTCCCGTTATAGCAACACTTGAGATGCCAGTGTTGAAGTGTTGAAATCCTTTAGATACGCCGATAGCAGTAAAAGAGAAGAGATTGTTCAAACGTCGTGAAGAAGAGGAGAAATTTTGGAGTGTAGTGAGGTGGGAAATCATGGGAGGAAGATTCGGAAGTGGAGGAGCAATATGTTTTCCATCTGAGCAACAGAACCCAGGTCGTTCGCTAGACAGTAGAAGAGCATAACAATGGGAACAAAAATGGTTCCATAGAGGAGGCTGCCATCGTGTCCGCTTCATCTTGGCAGAAAAGGTTAACCACCATTCTATAGAAAATAAAAATGAGAATAGTTCTGAATCAATAACTTCTTTGAAAACGAACTCCGTTCGATTGCACATGTAAGGTGTTTGGTTGTAGACTCAGATGCTGAAGTAGCCAACTGTTGTTGTTGTTGAATAGACTTGCGATAGCTATCTTTTGCACGTCGTCGACGGCGGCTGCGTTCACGATCTTTGATTTTCGATAGAGGCATGACCGTAGAAGAGGAAATGTATTTAGCGACAAAAAAACATTGCCGTAATACCAAAAAAGTCTCAGATTACATATTACAATTTTCCCCCTCGTTTTCATTTCTTCGTTGTAGGAGGATCATCAGGGTCAGAAAGGTTACTAGATAGAGTAGGAGATGATCTTCCGTCAGTCAAGGATGAATGTTGATCTGTAGTAGATGAGGATGATTGAGGAATAGGAAGAGCTGTTGTGCTTGATTGGGACGTAGAAGGAGGCAGTTGATCTTCTTCATTGTCATCATCATCGCCGGCGAAATAAGCACCTTGAGGTGCAAGCTGCCCTGAGTAATGTTACAATTGAGAAAAGAGAGTAGTAGATTTTAACGGTACCTGTAACACTTTGAGGTTCAGCAATATCTTGTTTTGTGGAAACGCGCGTAAGTTCGAAGAAGCGTATGGGGATACGCTTAATAGAACCCGCAGAAGCATAAGAGCTGATGCCGCATATCTGTCCGGCGATTGCACAGGGTGTCGCAGCGAAAGGAGGTTTAAGACTTTTGAATGGGGCATTGCTAGAATCAAAGTAGATCTTGAAGGCCGCCATCTTGTCACTAGATCCAGCAAAGTATTGTTGGATGTCGATTTCAAACTGGAGCTCGGAAACGACACGGCCTGTCTGAGAAGAATAAGCATGTATTAGATGATATTGTCAATAAAGAACACACTGTTCCCATAATTGTTACAACTGGTTCGATGAAAATTTTGTGTGTTACCTCAACCATCTATAGTGCAAGAATCAGAAAGTGATGGAAACTAGGCCAAAAAAAAACATTAGTACTTTGAAGGCTTCAATTTCGAGATGGTAATCGTTCGGCATATATCCTATTCCCACAGGTGTATCACGTTTGATACTCGCTACTCTACCGCTGATGAAGTAGAGGAAACCCTCAGGCAAATCAGGAGTTCCCTGAGGCACGAAATGATGCACCAGTGCAGTAATAATCTGTCGTTTCTTTTGGTTGTTGAAACCTATGAAGATTTCGCCATTGTAGGTAGAAGTTTTTGGTTTTTGAGGGTCGAGTACACAACGTTTAGTGCAATGCACGAAGCCAGTGATAAGAGCAGCACCAGGCATGATGGCAGTTTAGAAAGAGACAGGTGAGACATCGATGAGGACAATGACGCACGAACGTGAGATAGAGCTGAGTATCCGACAAAATCAGTCTGGTCATGATTATAGCCAAGGGCAGAGTAAGAGAGTCCATGAACATGTTTTGCAAAGTGTGAAATTGTTGAAGAAGAGGAAATGTTTGTTGTCGCCGTCAACAGTATCGAAGTTCTTAATCTAGATGAACCATGCTGTGGAGCTAGTTGATCGAAGAGGTGTCAGGGGTGTTGAGTATGCTCAACTGTTCATGTAGACCACACACGCGAGGATCAGGAAATCAAAGAGGACGTAGCGAATGGCACGAAGTAGAAGAAGGCGCTAGCGTTGAGAGGAACAAAAAGGAAGAAGAGAGAAAAGAGGGTAACTCGTGTCAACATCGCCACGTGGGGTGGACGGGCTGTGGAGCAGCGCTTTTCTTTATATTCTTTAGATAAAAAAATAAATTATTTATACTGAGCTCATCGAGTAAGTCTGTCCGTGAGAAGGGCTTATGTCAGGCAAGGGACGACACAAGTATTACCAGACAGTGACCAGCACAACGATATGCAAACAATCAACCGATTCTTATATGGACCAACACCTGAGGAAAGAGTACGCGCCTGGCAAGCAAAGCTCCGGGCGGAAAGTCGTCAGCTAGACAGGGAAATGAGGCAGGTTGGATTTCTCCACTGCATCATATCCTTACAATGCAGTGACTATGCATACATCTCAGCTTGAGATGGCCATGAACAAGGCCCGGCAGTCGGTCAAACAGTTAGCGGGAAAAGGAGACGTCAAGTCGGCTCGTATCCTAGCGAAGGAAGTGGTGAGGAGTAATAAGCAGAAAGACAGAATGTCCGTGAGCAAGGCACGACTGGGATCAATCGGGACCCAATTGACCCAGCAAATGGGTGAGTATCGGCTCTGATAAATACAATATGTAAATCTCACCTCGCAGGGGAAAGCCATGGTCAAAGTTACAGGTTCCTTACAGAAATCCACTGAGATTATGAAACTGTCAAATTCTCTCATCAGACTACCTCAGCTGAGTCAAACGATGCGCGAAATGAGTATGGAGATGACGAAGGTGCGTTTTCTTTTATCCTACACTTCAACCTCGCTGAGTCGATATCTAGGCAGGTATTCTTGAAGAGATGCTGGAAGATACCTTGGAAATGGACGAGGACGAAGAACTAGAAGAAGAAGCTGATGCCGAGGTGGATAAAGTTTTATTCGAGCTGACGAATGGCAAATTAGGAGAGGTGGGGACAGTAGGTACTGAACTTCCGGTATGTTCCTATCATGTGGCTCTCTGTGTTGAGTTCAAGCAATGTACAGTCAATGGAGACCAGAGTGGAGGAAGGAGAGATGGAAAGAAACATGGAGAAATACCGCCAACAATTGAATGGCCTCCTAAGCTAATAGAACGTTTCCTTTGTTATTGACCACCAGATAATTATGCATAATTAATTGTAAGATACGAGGATACCAAGGCGTTGCGAGAGCGGTCCAACAGTGCCAACCTAGGTGAATGGTGCGATTCAAGGACAGCCGTTCAAGTTGCGTTAAGATGTGAGTAGGTTGGACGATTAGTTGTGTCGTTTTACTACCAATACTGTACATACTTAAGGACTACACTGTAAGTATTGCCTGGGTAACTCCTCCACGTGCATAATCGCATCGCCGCGAGTCGGGCTCGGGAAACTCGGAAGAAGACGCGTGCAACTTTCTTTTATTCCAAACCAGAATGCTCTCGTCCCGAACTCTTGCTGGCATCGCGCAGGGCGCGTTCAGTCGATCATCATATGTGAGTTTCTGGTTCTGTCAGACCCTTCCCACATCTCTTAGGACTTGCAGGTGGCCCGGCAATATGCTGCTTCTCCTGCTGCGCCCACGGCTGCTTTTGCAGGCAAGAAAGGCAGTAACGTGAGTGCACATTCTCCTTTTTCCTCTGCGAAGTTGATGGCTTCCAAAGGGGAAATACACCGTCACATTAATTCCTGGAGACGGTATGTTTACGAATTTCCATTGGATGACCATTCGTCGATTAACTGGCTCTCTCAGGCATTGGACCAGAAATCAGCCAGTCTATTAAGGATATCTACACGGCAGCTGAAGTATGTTATTTTGGAGCGGTTCGATGCCAACACTCTCATTTAGCTGTACAGGTCCCCATACAATGGGAGGAAGTTAGTGTAACGCCCGTCCTGAAGGCTGGAAAGACTGTCATTCCAGAAACTGCCATACAATCGGTTAAGCGTACCACTGTGGCTCTGAAAGGTACCCGAATCTTTCCTTCTAGGACGTCGAAATTCATCAGTCTGTGCAGGTCCACTGGCGACTCCTAGTCAGTCCTTGCTTCGTCCAACTGGTGAAGGACTAATCATCTACTCTCACAGTCGGAAAGGGTCACGTTTCGTTGAATCTGACTCTTCGACGAACATTTAATCTATTCGCCAATGTTAGACCGTGTGTTTCAATCAAGGGATTCAAAACCCCTTACGATGACGTGAACACAGTTCTGATTCGAGAGAACACTGAAGGAGAGTACTCCGGGATAGAACACGAAGTATGCATCTCTTGCGACTGCTTAATACTTCCCCCACCTGACTCTACATCCCGCCAGATTGTCGATGGTGTCGTGCAGTCTATCAAGCTCATCACCTGGGATGCCTCCGAGCGTGTAGCTCGGTATGCATTTCACTATGCACAGTCAAGTGGCAGAAAGCGCGTCACTGCCGTTCATAAAGCCAACATAATGTAAGTTCTCATCAGCGCATCCCAAACATTGTCATTTAGTTCGCAAGGAAAATGTCGGATGGCATGTTCTTGTCTGCATGTCGGGAGGTGTCAAAAGAATTTCCAGATGTCAAGTACGATGAAGATCTCCTTGACCGCGTCTGCCTCCAGGTCCGTTCTCATTCCCCAATACAGTACCATCAGGCAATGTTTTCCATAGATTGTCACCAACCCGAAACCGTTCTCGGATCGTGTGATGGTGATGCCCAACCTATATGGTGACATCCTTTCCGATATGTGTGCAGGGCTCATCGGTGGCCTGGGACTTACCCCCTCTGGCAACATTGGCCGTGTGCGTTGTCCCTTGGTCCTGAAAGACTGTCGTAACCTACATGCCCCTCCTAGGACGCATCGATCTTCGAGGCTGTTCACGGTTCTGCTCCGGACATCGCAGGTCCATCTTATCTACCATTTCGTTCCGCTGAAAGCTCCTGCTGATTATTTGATTGATCTTCCACCAGGGAAAGGTTTAGCTAATCCCACAGCGTTGTTGTTGTCGTCCCTCATGATGTTGAGGTGTGTACAGAATATACAGCTAAGTCAATTTTCAAATAATTCTCGTCTTCAGGCATATGAACCTCTACGAGCATGCTGACAAAATTGGGATGGCCGCGTTGTCTGTGAGTACCACAATAATTACTTATCGCGCTTTTTGACACCCCCTCAAGACGATCGCCGAGGGCAAGACTATTACGGGTGACTTGGGTGGAAAGGCGACAACGTCAGAATATACTTCCGCTATCATCCAGAAGCTCGGAGGCTCTTAGACATGATTGGCGCTGTGTTTTATGTTCTGCCTAACGTAACAATGTAATGCATTGCGATGGGCTGTGGCAGTGCGAAGTGCAGGCCGTGGGAATATCGTCTTGCACAACTCCAGATTGAGTCGCCGCTGGTGACCATCAAGTGTCCCTCATTTCACTACCACAACAACATCAGCATCCAACGCCCATTCTTTCCTCTCACTCGCCCTGCAGGGCAAAGCCATATCCAAGTCAGACATTACTCATACCCAGAGCCTTAATAGTATTGACGCGCGTTTCACAGGCAGGATTCACTTGACACATTGAACCTCAAACACTCAAAAAATCTCAGCTATCGTCACTTACGAACGACATGATCGACGAAATCACGCCACAATCTCTGTCTAAGAAAGATGAGAAGAAACCTTTTGTCCAATCAGGCATTTCTAGGGGCGCCAACAAGCGCAACGTTTCTACTTCTACTACCCCCAAACCAGCGGGCACAGGTTCAGCTCAAGGTACTCGACCTTCCTCAAGGACTAGTAATGGCAGTAAGAAGTCTCTAGGGAACAACCAAGCTGAATCAGGTTCAGAGTCGACTGCAAAGAAACCCTCTGACGCTAATAGAAAGCCAGACCAACAGCGCAGCAAGAATCAATCCACCAGTACTCGTACCCCCAGCCATCGCAAGGCACAACAATCATCTTCTCAAGGAGGACGCGACGCTAAGCCCAAGGAGCAGTCAAGCAGTAAACCAGCCTCCGTGTCGCCTCCTCAGGGCAAGGAATCCAGTGCTGCCCTCTCGTCCCTCCAGAGGGTCATTGCTGACCTTAAAACTACACCCCCAGCTCAACCACTCAACAATCAGAGCAACGGTTTCTCTGCACCTGCAACTCAGGTCCATTCGAATCATCCCTCCAATTTGCCTTTCCCTCAGTCTGGTTCGGCCGCCTTTATAGGGTCTAGCGCTGATCCCAAACATCGCAAAGCGGTCTCGCTTGGTGCAGCTGGCCTCTCCGGAAACTTCAGTTCATTCTCACCCCATCTCGGCCCCATGATAGAGGATGTTGAAGATGGTCCAGGGAGAAACTCGTACGAAGAAGGAGAAATACAAGAGCACCCCCGTCATCATGCACACCAGCCTCGTACACAATCACAGAGTTTCGTAGCCCCACGTTTCGCAGCCCTTGCTGCGCAACAAGAACAGGTGGATTCCATGGGACCCACCGGTCGTCCTCAGCTTGCTCCTGGCTTCATGTTCGGAGCCCGCAAGCGCGGTGGTCCAGCTGGGCCTCCTATCAACGAAGAAGACACTAGTTTTCAATTCCCTCAGCAACAACCTAGTCATCACCCCGACACACCTGTTCATGAGCAGACACATCGAAAAACGGAGAGCGGAGAGATCACTGGCATTATGGCAGAACAAGTAAGTCCAGTTCTTTGCCACGATGTCGATGCGTCCTGAGGTTGGATCTTCAGATCGCATTGCAGAACCAGATCGAGGCTCTGCAGCAGCAGCAGCAAGCCCTTTATCAACAACAGCTTGCTTCCAATCAGGTGCTATCATTCCAAACTCCCGGACTTGCTCCCTCTCGAGGGGCTCATCGACGTGTTCAAAGCACCGTTCCCATGAGTCCAGGCACTGGTGCCTCATTCAGTGGCCTACAGAACCCCATGGCCCAATTAGGCAATATTGGAGGGCTGAACCTCGGCCTGGATGGCCAGGCTCAAGGTTTGCCACGCGGTCATGGTCGTCGGCACAGCGTCAATGTCGTGAACAAGGGCGGCAACCAATCAGGAATAGGATCAATCAGCTACGGTAATCCCTATGTTTCCGGTGACGGATTTGAAGAAGGGTTCACTCCTTTTGGAGCTCATTCCAGGCAGGTCTCTCGTGCAGATTCCAGTTGGCGTATTAGTAAGCGCCAACCCATGTCACGAAGTGAAAAGTCTGACCCTGTTGTGACAGATGGTGGGGTTGGAGCTGTTCAAGGTAATAACGCGTTCGCCGCCGATTTAGCCCAAGCACAGGCGCAGCTACAAAGCCTTCAACAATTCCGCGCCGCCGCGGGTGGCCATCATCACAAGATGCCATCTTTCAGTTTCCCCAACATGCTCCCCAACATGATGGCTGCGAACATGATGGGTTTAGGTTTGGGAGGAATCAATTTACTTCAACAACAGCAACAACAATTCCAGTCCCAGCTGCAGCAGCAAACAAACCAGCCACAGCGCAAATCTCTATTTGCCCCATATCTTCCTCAAGCATCCTTGCCCCCCCTCCTTGCTGCCGGAAAACTGGTTGTCGGAATTTTGCGTGTTAATAAGCGTAACCGCTCTGATGCTTACGTGGCAACGGAAGTATTGGATGCAGATATTTATATTTGTGGTTCCAAAGATCGAAATCGCGCTTTGGAGGGCGATATCGTGGCGGTGGAACTTCTCGACGTCGACGAAGTATGGGGAACAAAGAAGGAGAAAGAAGAGAAGAAGAGGAAGAAGGAAGAAAATTCTGCTTATGATCTTAAATCCAATGGAGGCCGAAAAGACGACAAAAAGAAAGACGATGTGGAAGTTGAAGGACAAGGTCTCATGTTATTTGAGGATGAAGAGTATGTCATCCCTTCTTCTCGTGTAATGTTACTGACCATGGCCAGGGTCACCGATGACGTTAAACCGCAATTTGCTGGCCATGTTGTGGCCGTTGTTGAAAGGATGCCAGGACAACTCTTTTCGGGCACGCTAGGACTTCTACGTCCCTCTTCTGCTGCCACGAAAGAGAAGCAAGAGGCGGAACGTCGTGAACGTGAGGGTGATCGCGGAGATGAGCCAAGGCGTGCCCCAATCGAACGACCCAAGATAGTATGGTTCAAGCCCACCGACAAGAGGGTTCCTTTAATTGCCATTCCGACAGAGCAAGCTCCCCCTGACTTTGTGCAAAACTCAGAGGCATATGTTGATAGACTCTTTGTTGCTTGCATCAAGCGTCATGTAAGACCACCACGCCTACCCTGCTGCTCATCTTGTCTCACCAAATCCTCAGCCTATCAGCTCTCTTCATCCATTTGGCACCCTTGTCGAAGAATTGGGTCCGATCAGCGACATCGAGGTCGAAACCAGCGCCCTGCTGAAAGACTGCAATTTCCCAACGGAAGACTTTACTGATAACGTACTGAAGTGTCTACCGCCTCTGCCTTGGATGTGAGTCTTTTTCTTCCCCTCTTTCAAGTCCCATCACGATTTATGTTGAACAGCATACCCGAGAGAGAGTTAGAGATCCGAAAGGACCTTCGCAATGAACGGGTCTTTACGATCGACCCAGAGTCTGCAAAGGACTTGGACGATGCGGTGTCCATGAAAGTCAACGAAGACGGGACTTTTGACGTTGGGGTGCACATTGCTGATGTATCGTTTTTCGTGAAACCCAACACGGCTCTTGATCGCGATGCCCGCAAACGCGCAACAAGTGTTTATCTTGTGCAGCGTGCTGTCCCCATGCTCCCCCCTGCTTTGAGTGAACAACTCTGCAGTTTACTGCCCGGGGAAGACCGCCTAACATTCTCCGTCTTTTTCACCCTAACGAAAGAAGCAAAGGTGGTCAAAAAATGGTTTGGAAAAACTATCATCAGGTTCGTACCCTTGAAAATGTGGATCTGTCATCGACCTTATCTGTTCATAGGTCTGCTGCAAAGTTGTCATACCAAGACGTCAAGGACGTCATAGACGGCAAAGCACTGAGTGCCACCATCGCATCTAAACATAAGGCGTCAGATGTCGAGGCGGATATCCGAAACCTTGAGAATTTAGCCAAACAGTTGCGGGCCCAGCGATTCGATCATGGGACTTTGAGCCTCGAATCTCTCCGTCTTACATTCCATTTAGATGACAATGGCATGCCTGTCGACTGTGGTCAATACCAGCTCACTGACGCTAATTACTTGGTGCAGGAGGTGAGTTCTGAGTTTTCTCTTGCAATCAATTCTGAGTTATCTCTTAGTTCATGTTACTTACCAATGTCACCGTGGCACAACAAATTGCAGCTCACCTCCCTGAACAAGCTTTGCTCCGCCGTCATGACAATCCTGTCGACCGCCGCTTGGCAAGTGTTCGAGGTCCATATTTCACCATTCATGCAATGATATGGTATTCTCTAGAATACATTCAACGAGCGTGCTGAGCGACTTGGGTATAACATGGATACAACTTCTGCGGGTGCTCTCATGCGCTCCTTCGATGCTATAGAGGACCCGACGGCCAGAAGACTTCTCGAGCTCCTCTCATTCAAGGCGACTCAGCGGTCCAAATATTTCTGTGCTGGAATGTTGGACATTGCGAAATATCATCACTACGCTCTGAACACACCTCTCTATACGCATTTCACTTCACCCATCAGGCGCTATGCCGATGTGCTCGTTCATCGTCAGTTGGAATCTGTTTTACATGGTGGGCGTACGTTGTGTCATTTATCCTGTTGATTATCTCATCATCGCTATTGAGTGTAGCCGACGCGAAGTTTGCCATGGACCGCGATGCTGTGGCCAAGATTGCACAGCAGTGTAACATGTGCGTCGCTCGCTCTCCCGTCTGAAGAATATGTTTCTCAATTCATATCCCTTTAGTAAACGTGATTCGGCAAAGCTCGCGGAAGAGCAATCCGCTCATCTTTTCCTCTGCGTCCTCATTTCTGATCTTACGCAGCGTTACGGCCCTGTCATCCGCCAGGCTAAAGTAGTTGGCGTTCTGGATGCTGCCTTCGACGTCTTAGTTCCCGAGTTCGGCATAGAAAAACGAGTCCATGTAGACCAGATGCCCATTGATGTGAGTTTAATAGCATTGCCTCCCCATATTGTCTTGGTTAAAGTCCTCTTATAGAATCATGTCTATGATGAGCACACGCACACCCTGCAGATCTATTGGTCTACTAGAGACGTGATCAGTTGGTTAGCAGAGAATAGTGACGACGAGCATCTCAAAAAGGTGAAACAGAACGCCGAACAGCATGCCCTGAAAATGGAGGTCGCTTCGCGGTCTGTCAATGATGAGAAGGCCTTGTTCGACGAGGACGATCCAGAAGAGGATGAGATTGTTCTGGAACGCATTGACAAGGTCGATACAAAAGAAACCTCTAAACAGCGGTCGTTGTCCCAAGCCAAAGTCAAGCCCGAGTTCGAAGGCTTGAGGGTCACCCCAGCTGGCCACAAGATTCAAGATATTCGGGAATTGATGAGCGTACCAGTATGTTCTGCTGGCTATGAGTCCCGAGCGTCCCTGACTGTGTTTAGGTCATTATCACTGCCGATTTGACCAAGAGTCCTCCCGTCATCAAGGTCTACAGTGTTAATCCATATGCTGAGTCGAAATAATCGATTCTCCCCCTGATGTCATGCCAGAAACCTTTCCATGCCTCTCAATACTGTACGCCCTACACCGACCTACCTATGTCTGCAGCTTCCTCTACTTTCACATTGTGACTTCCACTCTGAACCACACTTTGTATTCTATCGTGTACTTTGGTCCGTTTACCAAGAAATGGTGCCATGATTCAGCATCACATAAAGCCTCAGAGGCTCTTGGCACATTTAAGTAACATTGAGCTAAGTGCCAAATCAACGATTGATGAGTGTTTTCGATATCAGCCGAACATTTGTTACAGACCTACAGTGTTCTAAGTCGAGCGAGAAGTATATATATCTTGGGGGACAATGTTGATACAGATGGGACCAAAAAAAATGGAGTACACTATGCAGTATGTATAACAGAATATATTCTGGACAGCAGAGATGTAGTGATCGACCAGCATGAGAGTTTCGAAATTACTGTGAAGGATCACAATCAGGCAAGGACCATATAGTCAAGTTAACAGAATGCACACAGAGAAATACATGAGCAGCGCTTGTTTTGGGTGCAATTGCTTGAAACCACGGCGAAAGGCATCCAGAGAAGTGTCTGCTTGGCTCCCTTCCATCTGGGTCGCAGAGTCGGAGAAATCCAGCGAGCCATCTGGGTCGTAATGGTTCTTCGCCCGGGAGCAGACGATATCGGCATCTGGAAGAGGGTCGGGAGAAGCTTAAACTGATACGGAGTACAACCCACAATACACTGGGGCAGGGATCGACACAGAACGGGTGGATCGTGCATAGACATGACACAAAGCAAAGGATAACGATTGCAAAGCATCGGCACTGGGAGGGTTCATAAATCTGCGTGCGCATTTGTAATTGTGGACGTAATTACGAGAAATTGTTTTCCTGAGAGAAGCAAAGGGGGTTAGGTTCATAGATTTCGTCCCAAGGCTCAGAAAAACTCACATCATGGAGAATCTGGAAATACGTTGAGGAGCGGTCAAGATGAACCTCAACAACTGATAATACAACGTCGCACCGAATAATGCGCAGGCCTGCTAGTTCCAAGTAATCCACCATGACTCTGCAAATAGAAATCAAACTCGGTGGGGTGAGCCACGTCCCTATCTACTACGGTGCCTGCTTGACAGTTGCCGCTGCGATCTGCATCTTGCTCTCTCTGGGGGAAAAACCTAGATAGGCGGAATATAAAACAAGTTTCATTGAGGCTGTTCGAAAGTCAGGAACCTAACATGATGCCGCTTGCCAACAACGATGACGGTGATTTTTGGGTCAATTCGCAGGTCACTACAGGCCTCTGTGCGAGATAAAGCAGTTAGAAAGACGTTTTGTGGCATTAGGAAAGACAGAAAAAATCACTCTTTAAGGCTGGCAACTCTGAGGGGAAACATCAGATAAGAACAGCCATGTCAAAAGCGACTCTCCACAAACCTTGCTCAAGGACAGCCTTGAACTGCCCTTCGGAAACGCCATCTATTGGACAGTCAGTGGTGTACGAAATGTAGGTCAAGTTATAGTACGTACCGCGATAAAAAATGATTCGCTTTGGTGCAGATGCAGGCTTCTTTTCAATAGCCGTTCGATAGCCCATGTACTTGGATAGCACGTGCTGCCAGAGGACTCAGCAAATGCTTTATCAGACGGCCAAGTCATGCGGACCTTGCTCATCTCCTCTAGATCTTCTATCATTTCCTGGCGAGAAGTCTGAACACGGGAGCCTTGAAGAAGTTAATCTAGAAAGCTTGGTTGTGGGCGCGCAGGAGGCCCTCACAAGCAATGTATTTTGCAGTATCAGAATCCACATTGGCAACCAGCGCGGTGAATGAGGGGCGTCCATCAGACCCAGGAGCGGGGTGGATAACATCGGCGCCTATGAGGAAACCAGTCAAAGAAAAATTCATGCGCAAGGGGAAAAAAATACCCATGACAATGGTAGGATTATGTGGGTCTGTTAAGACAGACACAGAAGAAGGATCGGGTACGGTATTAATACCTCCAAGTTTGACATTAATCCTGGGCAAGATGTTCATGACTTTCGAAGAAGTGAAATTGGGCTCTTACTTTAAGCTGACATTCGCGTAGTACTGGGGTTTAGCACGGAAGCATTTGGAGCTTTTCATACATTGTGTCGCGACGCCCATCTGCCATAGGTTATATACCCTTGCGGAGCGAGGAGACGGAATATAATACACACAGTGATATCTCCGAAGCTGTTACGAAAGGTCAGAACATCATTCTGTCAGTGAAAGATACACGTACTGTTTAACGGCAGTATAAATGTCATTTCCGCCTTCTGGGAGAATGACAACCACAAGGTTGGGAGGTCGGCCGTACTTGATATTTACCTCAGCTCCCGCTTCACGCAAATGATCTTGTATCCTGCCTTGTGGGTTTGGGTACCTGATTACTGGCATATAATTGGCAGGATATTTGATACCTAAAGAAAACTGAGCGAAGGGAGCATTGATGACAACAACATTACGGACCAACATCCTGGAAGCTCTTGGTCAGACCAGAAATCATATCTCGAGCGGCGGCATCCCCGAAGCGTGCTTGCTGCTCGTAGACGACAACCACCCATCCTGTCACTTCTGCAGGTTTGAAGAATCGTTTATCAACCCTGCACAGGGAAACTCGGTGAAAGGTTCAAATCGTCGAAAATATGTGCTTACATGTTCCATGAGCCATTGCTCGGTGTCTATTCTCGAAATCGATCGAAGTTTGGAAAAGAACCTTGTAACAAACTCACGATCGTTGGCTGCCTGCTTCCTGGTCCGTATTTTAGCGTGGGCGGCTTGAGGACCCTTGCTTGAACTTTGAGCGGTCCAGATGAATTGACATGCATTCCGAAGTGTCGGACATATTCAGATTGTCCATATGCAAGGACCTAATGGACATCAGAGGGTGAGAATCACGGTTGAAATTTGGTACGACACAGCGAACCTCCAATCCACCGGTGATACTTCTCAAGCGGTCAGCTGGTTTCTTAGTAGCAAAGTCGAGAACTGATTTTGTTTTCTCCGGGGGTACTTGCTTGCGCATGATTTGCCCAGGAGGGACCATGCATAGTTCGAGAGGAATCAAGGCTCCAGAGCCCACCTGAAATCAATCTATTGGGAGAATTTACAATCAAGAAAGATACATTCGTACCTCGACACAGATCACATCTGGGTATTTTAATTTGCGATTCTGCGTTTTCTGAAAATAGTCAGCGACGGACATTTGTCCACCCTCGCGCATATTGAAAAACAATGCATTTGCGCCCCCAGAGCTCAATTTCTTCACGACACGAGGAGTTTGCTGAACTGTGCCATCAGGCCCGGGATGGGTTGTCAGAATTCTGATACCAGATATAAATCTCTGTAGGCGGAGTCTCTCGCGATCCGGGAACCCATATTTCATGGCCAGAACATTGGGGTCTGCTTTGTTAACGAAGTCAAGGCAAAGAGATAACAGAGGTCCGGCTTTGTACATGGTTCCAGTCGAAATGTCAACATTGATGAGCATGCGGCCGCTAGCCGGTCGAACGGATTGAAAGTATCCGCGCCACAGCTGAAGACCGGAACCGATGTCCTTCGTTTCACGATCAGTAAAAAAAGAGCGGACGTTGAAGGGATAATTCATTGTAGGATCCATACGGATGACGACGTTTAGAGCCTGTGCCAGTGTCCGTCAGCCACATCACATCAGGATGAGACGGATTCTTACAGTTATGGCAGTTAATACGGTATTGTCATGAGATTGTTCTCCGACGATGAAGCGTTTCAGAACCCTGCGGCGATGTGAGTATGGTATAGATCGTTGATAACAGAAGAGAGCGCACTCGGGGTTAATTTCAGCTACTTTCGTGAGGCGAATCTTATACACTTTGGGCCCTTTCCCGGTTGTCTCTGGGCGGGTAGCACCGAGGCTGACATCGAACTTCATACGAAAAGTCAGGATTGCCACGACCACCAGGGCACAAAGAATGACAACTACTTGCCTCTTTTGTATCCAAATCACCCAGAGGCAATGTCCGCACGGCGAATAAGTTCTTGCGTCCATCGTATACAGCACGGGGAGTAAATATCTGAGGGGCTACGGCGGTTTGTAACTCCTTGATGAGGTCCATGTTAAGCCGAGCGGGAAGCGTTTTCTCCGACGGGGATATGACTGGAAAGTTTGTAGGAAGTTAGCCTGGAATGCATAGATGGAGTTTCTCATGTTTCGTACCGACTATGTGGGCATGTTGAAGGGGTGAAGTCAAGGGTTTGATGAGGAAGGGAATCAAGGGGGGGGGAGATAACAAACCATCGTAGTGATGAATTTTGCCTTCAGGAATACTGGTCTCGAAAGCATTGATAAAAATTGGCAAGGGTGTTCCTCCTGTACCAAAGTTAGGGCGTTTGACACCAACAGTGGTAATGTGGGCGTTCGACGGGGACGCAAGGCCAATCTGATGACCACCACCGCGGACGGCTCCTCCACGACCGCGTTGTGCCCCTACGCCGCGAGGTGCTGCTCGGGAGTCGCTACGAGGGGGCATATTTGATATTCTGGCAAAGCGAGATGGTGGTGGTGGTGAAGAAGAAAGAAAGGGGACGGCATGCTGGCCTAAGTAGCAATTCTGATTATCGATCGACAGTGGAAGAGTTACAAAAGAAGCTAAACACGTGACATTAATTAGAATCGTCACGTCACGTGACTCTCGCGTTTGAGCCGGCTTGATCGTGACCACTGACGGAGGCAGTGAAGGCATGGCTACAACGTGCTGCTCACCGTCATTTATCAGGTTTACCTTCAGTCCACCCTTCCTCCCGACATACATTTCATGAAGAAAGACACAAGTTATAGAAAACCAGTTCCCGTTTACACTCCCTCCCCGCCTCCTTCTCCGCCTGGCCCTTCGTCAATGCAGGTTGCCTCGCCTTTCTGCGCTGGCATAGACAGACCTCTACCTCCCGTTCGTAGTTCCCCGTCGATATTATCTGGAATGCAAGGACCCTCAGATATTGGTCTTCACAGTTACCGACCGACTGGCGTCAGGTCATCGGACAGGTTTCGAGAGCCATTCCCAAGACAAGACATGATAATCCGCAGGAGAGAGCATTGCCTTTCATTGAGGTCTGCTGCTTTTCTCCATCCACACTTACGTGTGTATTCCAACAACCACAACATCGTAGGCCTTGAATCCTGAGGGTCACAGAGTATTCCGTGACGAGTCGAACCCTGCGACAACCTGTTCTGCAATTGGCCGGGAACAGCAAAGGCGGCACAGGAGAACCCATCAAGTGAGTCCTTCTTTTCATCCTTGGCTCCATTTTCGGTGACACCCTGAAAAGCAATATCGCCCACCGACCCCGCCCCTTCCCACTTTCTCTAGAAAACGAATGTCTGTTGACGGCGCACGACCTCAGTCTTTCCATGTCTCCGATTTGGTCAGCCTTCCGATAGCAAATCGCTCCGGTATCCATCTGATTCACGCTTTCAGCCATGCGTCGCAATTCATCATGACAATTCTTCTCATTACTCACGCTCTACCTCTCAGCCCTTCATGAGTGTCGTTTCTTCCTCAAATACTATTGAAACCAGAAGTCATTCATTCAGAACCGAGAAGACTTCATTTGGAACCTTGGAGCCTTCCACCTTTTTTACAAGTTACCCAGATTTACTGTCCAATGAGATTCCTGTTCTCCATAGAAGTTCTGGAGCGCACTGTGGATTTAGCGATAGCAGGGCGATCAGAGAAGTTCCTCCAATGTTCTCCGTTTCCACCTGGTGGCAACATCTAGAACGTCGGACTTATTCTCTTAAAAAGCAGATGAAGAATATGGCAGCTCATTTTGTTTGCTGGTCCTGATTCAGTGGCTTTTATGGCGGAACAACCCAATTTTGGCACTCCCCAAGTTCCAGAGGGAAGGTAAAACAGACAAAGATTTCAATAACTTATAGTATGTAAGTATTTAGTAGAACAATTATTTATGACGAGAGAGCAGGGCTCTCTTTGTTTTTCATTGCAGACTTCACCTCGATTAATCTTGAATTTCCCTGCGCCAACCAAAGATAGCTAAAGTCACCCTCCACCTCTTCCCGCGAAGTGATGAAGAGGAACCATAATACCCCGAGTCCACAGGACCTCGATAGGAACTTCACAACCACTCTCGACCGTCCGTCACTACCTCCTCTACGATCCAACCCATTTTCATATCAGCCAGCTCGCACATTCCAGGCTTTCCGTGACTTCGAGGGGAATGAGGAACGGAAACACTGCTTGCAAGACATATGGAGACGTCTACCTGGGCCCTCGCCCCGAATTCGAGAGACCCTTCAAAGTCATGTTTATGTGGCGGACAATGAAGGGTTGACAAACGAAAAGACAGCAGAGCTGAGGTCGACGTACGACAAAGAACTCATGCGGCGGTGCGGAGCAGATCTATCGAATTCACCACCGACTTTCAATGGATGGAAGGTGTTCAAGGAATATGTAGACGCAAAAGACGTTGGTGAGTACGAAGCTTGTCATCGAGCGAAGTGTTTAATGACCCCTCGTCGTCTCACGAGAATTATGGACCACATTTCCTTCGGAGGAGCTTGACTGGGACGGCAATGGTCATCTAGATGTAGAAGAACTTACAACGGCCTTGAATAACACTGGTGAGCTGTCGCCACACGATACTTCCGTGCAAGCAAGCACCGACAATAACCCGTTCACGACACAGGCATGACTTTCAAGCTGTTGCCACAGGCCCTTTCCAAATCGATGATAGCTCTAAGCTCTTCGCCACATTCTGACGCCATTTCATTCGAGGATTTCTGGGACTTTCTGATGCCTCTCCCTCGGAAGGCCTCCTCTGCCGTAGTTTCTCAATCCCACGATGTCAGTAAGTTTCTGGGTGATGATGACCGAGGCTCTGCTCCAGTGTCGATGGAAGGTTCGCGGGGATTTTTCGTTCGATTTATCCCGTTCTATGACCATCCTTCGTCAGACAGCGTTTTCCAGTGCTCTGAGAATAAGCCTCCAGAACAGGGAGTGAGGATGCCAAACCTTCACCAATCCAATTTGATATCGTCACGTCTCACCTCACATGTTAAAACCGACCAAGGTATTGAAGGAGGCGATGGCGAATCTTCTTGTGAAGAGGGTGACGATGATGATGAGTCCCACCATCCCCCCGAGCAACACACAGCCATCAAATTTCTTTTGGCTGGAGGAATAGCGGGTGCCGGTAGGTCTTGTTCTCATGTCCGTCAAGTACCGACCAGTCTGCTAACTTGTTCTAGTGTCGAGAACTTGCACTGCACCGTTTGATCGTCTCAAGGTATTTTTGATAACTCGCCCTCTAGATCTTGGGGGAGCACCGGTCACAACGCGACCGAGCTTAGATGGCGTCAAAACGATCGGGAACGCTGTAGCGCGTATCTACGCCGAAGGAGGAATCCTTGCGTTCTGGACAGGAAATGGCTTGTCTGTCGCCAAGATATTTCCTGAATCTGCAATCAAGTTCTTTGCCTATGAGTCCTCTGTCAGCGTTTTCGCTGTCGTTCAAGAGTATTTTGTGACCTTCTTAGTAGAAACGAGCCTTTGGGAAATACTGGGATCATGTGGACGATGTCCGCGACATCAGTGGTGTCAGCCGATTTCTTTCTGGAGGTATTGGAGGCATTAGCAGTCAGCTCAGTATGTCTATGCTTACAATCTGCGCCTTTTCCCTCATCCTGATATGTAACAAACCAGCTATATACCCAATAGAAACGCTCAAGGTAAGACTCGAATGGATGTGCCACCCAAGTCAAATCAAATAATTTGTACAGACGCAAATGATGAGCAACACGAGCCAGCACAAGCGGACGTTGATCGAAGCCGCTCGTCATGTTTGGAGCCTAGGTGGTGCACGGGCGTATTATCGGGGCTTGACGGTGCGTCCACAATACCCCATTTCTTTGGGACTGGCCCTTCACCCTTCTCAACTCCTGGCGATCGGCCCATACAGATCGGACTCCTTGGTGTATTCCCGTTCGTACCAGTTTCTTTCCGTCCCGCTTTCATTTGTTTTCCCCTTGCATTTCTATTTTTGCCCAACTGAAATGGGAAGAAACTCTTGTCTGAAACAGATACTCGGCCATCGACATGAGCACATTTGAGGCTCTTAAGTTGACCTACCTGAAGTCCACGGGTAAAGACGAGCCTGGTGTTATGGCCATGCTCGCGTTTGGGAGTGTATCATCGAGCGTAGGAGCCACTAGCGTCTATCCCTTGAACCTGGTCCGGACTCGGCTCCAGGCATCAGGTTCTTCAGGACACCCCCAGCGATACGCTGGGGTCTGGGACGTGGCTGTCAAGACGTGGGACAACGGTGGCTGGCGAGCGTTCTATCGTGGACTCTTCCCGACATTAGCCAAGGCTTGTACCCCTTTCGACTTCCATTTTTTTTGACACATGACGTGACAATTTCCTTCTCTAGGTTGTGCCCGCTGTCTCGATATCATATGTTGTCTACGAACACGCCAAGCGAAAGTGAGTTGTTGCAAGGTCAATATCCGTCCCGTATTTCATGAATTCCTCCACTAGACTTGGTGTTTGATTCCTGCCATGACTTCTTAGAGGAAAGTATGTATACCTACATCCCACAAGCATCACCAACTTCTTGTTCAACGCACCCGATTGCTTTCTGCTTTCTTGATTTCGCAATCATCTAGTACAAAACCAAGTTCTCATGTCACTAATTATATACACCACCACCGGAATTCGAAGTTAGAGGTGTCGTTCATCTGGTACAGTAGGAATAAGAGAGGAGGCAATAATTGAATATCTAACAAAACACGCCCACACTGGTATCCATAGTGAAAGTATGAGGGGGAATCAAAGGACTGGTCAAGAGCCAGATCATTAAGATCATTATGAGTGTGTTTGGAGCACGGCAATGATGAGTACTGAGCTGCGTATGAAAATGGGTTGAGATGCTGGGCGTGAAGCATACGGGTCGTTAAAATGCGGTATATGAAGGTGAAGCGGTCATGAATTGGACTGGGTGGGGGTGGTGTTGCCTAGAAACCGTCTTGATTAGATAAACATCTTGATGTCAAGGGACAGGATTTCAAAAGGTAAAGAGGCCAGATATTACGAGGGTAGATCCTCGAGAGCGTGCTTCTCGTGAACCAGTACGGCCAACTCCCTCAGACTTCGTTCCTGGTGCTGTGCGCGAGAATTCAAACGCAACTTGGAACGCCACTCTTCTATCCAGACCCATTTAGAAGCTTCCATGGATGATGTCCTTGCTGCCCTTCTCGACGATCCGCCAGACAGCGATGGAGAGATTAATTGTCGTAGACGGTCACGACCGAGGATGGGTGCCAAGGACAGAAAGGAAAGGAAAACGAGTTTCAAGATGATTTTTGGGGAAGCGAGCAGAGATGAAATAGTTTGAGGTGTGGGGGATGGAGTGGATGCGACAGTCTGGAGGATATCTCCGATCTGACATTGACTGAGCGGACAAGGAAAAGAAAAGAAATGCCGTACACACCTGACAGGTGACAGCAGTCCAGGGAAGGCAACCGATGAAAGCTCCCATCATACAGTCAGCAATGGAGACTCCGCATACACCACAGGCAATATTTATGCCAGACCACGGTACGACGCCGATGAGCCTAAGGATCGAAAGACGGACCCACGCAGAAGACCGTTGCTTTTCAGAATCTAGACGAGACTCTGAATCGCCTTCGAGAGCACTGCGAGTCCTATCGAGAGCACGAGGGAAGAAGTAGGTGAGGAAGGGGGCAAGGGGCATGGAAAGGAGGGTGGCACAGACGGAGCCCAACATGGTGAGTGTGGTTAGGAGGATGGTAGCATAAGCAGGAGAAAAGAGGGCTCCAGCCAGTACATTCTAACGAGAAGATAATCAGATGACGGGGAAATTGAAGAGGAAATGGAACGGACCCAGATGACGCTTCCCGGAACAGACCAGGCATGTTTCCATACTGCGGTGACTGCCATAACACCGACAACGTGTGCTACAGGGGTAGGACCGCTCTGGGTATACCCGTGGAGTTCCCTGCCGAGTTGGGCAACATCGGATATAGTGCGCGGCCAAGAGAGAGAAATAGGAAGGGTGGAAAGGCAGAACAAAACAAGAGCGGTTGAGAGGGGAAAGAGGAGGATGACGAGGAAAAATGGTGCGTGAGTCTGGTGAACGTCGTGATGTCAGCGGTGGTTACGAACTGGCTGAAAAAGACGTACAAGCACAAAATCGAGACGGGGATGTGGTGGTGGCGGTTCTGACTTTGATATCTTGGGGCGAACCTGGTCGGAAAAGGAGGATTTCTGGGAGGCCGAAGAGGTGGGGAGAATGGCGTTCTCTGCGCTGGATCGGGGAGAGGACGGAGTGGACCAAGTGCCAGGGTGATTCGGCTGGACGTGCAGCCACTCGAGGACGCGGGAGACGAGGATGACGAGCATGGAAGGGGCTGGTGGATCAGTATCGAGGAGATGAACTGGGGGAAGGACGGGCGAGGGGGAGGCAGGAACGGGGGCAGGAACGGATGAGATGGGGCTGGGGGGGACGTCGTCGATGAAGGACGGGGACCGACGACGGACGACAGAGGCGGAGCAGGCGCGGTGGCGGGACTGGGGTGGAGGAGCAAGAGTGGGACATGCGAACATGACGGAGGGGAAGAGGTTAAATAAAAATGAACCATATCTTAGTCACGCTCGGATAAACTCATTCCCTTTTCGAGATTCGAATGACCATAGTATACCATCGTCATCATACATATATGCGTACACTTAGTGTCCCGCCCGTCTGCTCTCCTGAATAATCGTCGACAACTCCTCCAGCTTGCGCTTCGACCGCAAAAGCGTCCCAAGCTGTGACACCCCAATCGTCCGTCAGTCATTCTGGCCGGACGAAATGCACCCACCCTCTTCTTTGTCAGCTTCCTGGCCTTCTTATCCTATCCCGGAAATCAGTCCCGCCATCCTTTCAGTCAAGCCCAAACACCGCTTACCTTGGAGTTCCTCAACAGCTCCATTACGCGTCGCTCGTATGCAGAGAACCCAGCAACCTCCCGGATAACAGACCGCACAAACTTGGTTTTCGTCGACTGCACACCCTTGCGCTGGCTTGGGCGCAATGTTTTTTCGATGGGCGTCGTCGGGTGTCCGTGGTTCAGTCCAGTGCGGAGGTCTGCATCAATCTCCAATCGTCAGCAAAACGTCTCATCCCCGTCCAAACACTGCTGCCTCACTGGTTCGTACCATTGTCTTGAGTGTCTTGAGCAGTCGTTGGTTGGTGTTTGACCTCAGTGCAGTCACGTGGAATTCATCGGTGGCTTGATCTCCTGTATAGTTGTACCCAGATAGTTCACACGTATACAGTAATTGACCGGTTACGTGTACACCCAAATCAAGAGTATCGAATTACAGGATATCCCCACCTTTTTTAATGAATCAGGCTATCTGGGAGCCAGGAATGGTACATGGAAAATATTCATACTAGGTGTTATAGACACTGGACAACGTGAACAGATTGTAGAATAGGATCAGTCGAAAAGTGTAAAACACGGGAAACACCATCTGTACTGGATAATTTCCTGATCAATCAGTTCCGGCATCTTATCTCATCCAAAATTCGTGGTCATCATAGCACGAAATCTTGTCTCCATGGACAAAACCTATGTATCACATCCCCCCAAGTAATTGTTGGGGTGAGTGTATATACTTTATTGTCAAATTATAGGACACAAAACATGGCACATTGGGGTCTAGGAAGTGCTTGACAATGGATTTACTCAGTTCTACTTTTTAATATTTTGACCACAAAACAGCACAACAAGGATGGGGGTGGATTCAACACTTAGAATATATTCAAATATCACCCATACATCATTTAGTACATGTGTAGTTGGTGCTTGTCCCTGGGTGTCCAGTAGAGGGGTGGTGTACACGTGACCGGTCAATTACTGTAAGTGATCCAAAATTCAAAAGCATTCTAAGTAATGATTTTTTTTTTTGCAAAAATTGTTCAAATGTAATGTGTCAAATTCAGCCCTATGCCGTCGCTGCCCAAAGCTCCGCCCTCGGTGTCCATTGTTTCACCACCTTCACCTTAGCAGACATTGCCGATGGCGATGTGGTATATTGCGGTAGAATCCCCAGCGCTGCCTCTCGCGGAGTGCGTGGCGCTGCACTTGATGTTGGTGATGTTCGTGCAGAGTGGATGGGTGTTGGCGGTCGTAACTGATGGCCCTTCGATCCTCCCCGCTGGTAATTATGCCGTTCGTCTTCCATCAAACCTCCTTCATCCTCCTCCTCCTCCTCCTCTTCCCCCTCCTCCTCTTCCTCCTCCTCCTCCTCTCCCTCCACTGCATCCTACAACCATGCATCAACATGAGAGATTTCCCATACAACCCCTGAAAAGATAAATACCATTAACGCACCGGATCGAAATCCTCCATCTGGCGGTCTCTATCCTCGTCACCCTCATCATCATCAACATCCTCATCATCATCGT
Organism: Entoloma clypeatum; assembly: GCA_963565915.1. Taxonomy (NCBI): domain Eukaryota; kingdom Fungi; phylum Basidiomycota; class Agaricomycetes; order Agaricales; family Entolomataceae; genus Entoloma; species Entoloma clypeatum. The sequence continues at coordinate 2,891,385 of OY751494.1, forward strand.
ACTCATCATCCTCATCAATCCACCGCCCCCGAAAGTCAACCAGATCCAGCTCGCTCGGACTTTCAGGCCTCAATCGCAACCAATGCATCCTCGGTCCACTTTTAGCACGTTCACTAACCTTGAAGCCGTATATTCTCGGCACATATACATAGCCGGCGGCACGTTTCTGTCCACCATGCGGATTTGGGTTCGAAAAAGGAGATGACCGGGAGCCCCCAGACGAGTTGCTCCGAGGCGAAAGGGAGGATCCGCTGCTGGACTGAGGCTTCCAAAAGGGGGCTGGTGACAGTTCACGATAGCTCTGGAAGAATAAGTGCGCAAATGTCGTTCCAAAGAACGCCCCTGGTGTCCCAGTCTACAGTTCAGTAAATTAGAGAAAACTTCAATAGTAGAACTTACCATCTACACCCTGAAATTTGCTGCTAGGGGGCACATAGATGTCGTTACAATTCGGACAAAACAGTTTGACTGTGTCGAGACCTGGCATATCGGAGCGGCCGCATGGCACAATGTTGCAGCCCATACAATAAACACGGGGACAGGACCCGAATACTCCGTTTTCATATTTCTCGACCTACATTTCATCAGTGAACGTGTGAAGACACACTAAAGGGACACTACCATTGCCTGCAGGCCAGCGCGTGTGAGGATGTACCGCTGGTGCACAAGCCCGTAAAGCATCTCCGCAGATGATTCGACGATCGATACGTCTGGAATTTTTGACGCATCTTCATCTGAGGGGGGGGGGAACGTATATGAGATGCTATCGTGGGGGATCCAGACGCTGCATAAACCCACACCTGCTTCGACGTCCAGTACCATTTCCATCGCTTCTTTCCAGAACGGCACCATCGTGTTCAATCCCGTCAAATTGAAATCGTCCTCGATAAAATCTTCTGTCACTTCGCAAAAGTATTCATGACCGGGCAAGGAACAGAACCAGGTGATCCACGTCAGTGTCGATGTAGGTGTTGAGGAGGCTAGTACAACATCCTATGTGTCAGCCTCTACTCTTGTTGGCCAGAACAGTGTTAAAATGGACACTAGTACGGGCGCATTTGGGAAGTTGGACGAAATATATACGCACTGTAGCCATCATCTTGCTCTTCAGGCTCTTCCATGATCTCGTCTCCTTCTCCTGCTCCGCTGATAATGTCCTCCTCTAGCTCCCGTGCGGCCTCTGCGCCTGTGGGTTGTCGAGATGACATGCGTGATATGCTCGACACGATGGAGGAGCGTTTTTTAAACTCCGATCGATGACATGGTGTATATACAAATTACATATCATAAGTATATAGTACCATTACTGTGGCAAGTGATCAAATGAACATGTTATCTGCTCTCGTGCATGTCCAGACCAAACTGCGGAACCCAAAATCGCGACCAAGAGAAGTTGACCCACGGACCAACTTAGAAAAGCGTATCTGAATCCTTTCCGGAGTGTCATGACATATACCTCGACCGCGAACGTACTGACGGTCGTCAAGCAGCCACAATAACCATCTAAAAGCCCCTGAAGAAGGTTGCATGCGTTTGCATTAACTGGTTGTGTTTTCGACTGTAGGGCCACGAAAGTGGCCAACAAGGCTGTGCCTATTGAGTTCGCCAAAAAAGTGCCGAGAGGGAGTGACTTGAGCAAAGTGTTGAATCGGACCGACAGAATATATCTGGTCAGTGCGCCAGGAAAAGCGAAGAGGAGAGCGGCTGTAACTTCGTGGCGGTCTTTGGCGGACATCAAGAAATATACTAGGAACACAGCGCCATAACTGAGGATCGACGAAATTGTGATGATATATCGGATTGCGTGATGGGGTGGTGAGAACACCGGGAAGAAAGGGTGAATGGTCGAAGCCAATAAGGCCCCAAACGATAGAGAGGCGATAGATATTGAAAGTGTGAAGACGGTCTTCCCTAGGCCGTCCATGAACTGGATAGGGGGGAAGGTCTATCAACATGACTGCAGAGGAGGGAGTATCCTACAAAACTTACGTCCCGAAGACCCCCGCGAAGCGAGTGGCTAGCATTGATCCAAGAGTTGAAGGTATCCAATTGCCATCCCGAAAATGTGGTCAATGACCCACAAAAGCCTACAGGGCAGTGTAAATTTGGGTGATCGTGAACCACTTACAGGGCAGGCACCTGTCGCTATTGCTGTGTACAGTGGCGGATAGCTGTAATGGAATGGTCAGACTCTCAGAAGAAAGAGACTTCGATGAAGAATGCGCACAAATGCCCAAAGGGTTCCTTCAACTGAAAGGCGAAACCCATGACGAAGCAGCCGAGTGCTTGGGCGTATGCCAGCGGGAATATGGCGCTGCCGTCATACGATGCCAATGCGTGCAGACCTAGTCTTGTGAGCACGCCCAAAGTGGATGCGGGGATGAGAAGGGCAAGAACGTGAATAGACAACGGATTCCATGGCTTTTGTACAGATAGGGAACTCGGTGGGCGATCGACAGTCTCAATCGATTCTATGCGACGGAGGGAGACAATCTCACTGTGGTGAAGAGTGGGCTGTTGGCTGTCCGACTCCATAACCAAACTCAAGTAATATCGTCGCGTACAATTTGGAACTGCTACAACATGCTACATCACAATAGAAAGCTCGCCAGACACCCAGCCAGGTTTTCAAAACGTATTAATTCCCTTTGGATGACGCGTATTCTCCGCTGCCGCGCTTGAAGCTGCATGTCAAGATAACCGCGGCCGCTATCCGGACGCTATCTTCTTGTGTTGCGGTGCATCTCGTAGCCTCACTCAGATTAGGCATGGACAACGGGTTCAAGCATGGTCAGCACTGGTTCGTCAAGTTTCCCCATTTTCTCCGAAATCATCATGAAGGCCGCCGCGGCTCGTAATCGTTTTTCCGGCAAGATTATCTGTGTCCTCCGTTTCGGGGTACATGGCGATAGTTCATATGCTCCGGCAAATTTTGCTTTGTTCAGAGAATGATGGGTTAATTGTCTAAAACCTTAGGTCTAGCAGAGACGTTACACTCTGAACAATGTACAGTCCAGGATATACCGAAGAAAACAAGCCCAAGCCCAAAATTACATTGAAGATCGAAGAAAGTGACCAGAGCCTGCACCCTGATCAGGCAGGACAGCTTTCATTCCAAGCCAAGTATGTGCACTCCCCTGAATTTTACCCTCGGCCGAAGGACTGATATAATATCAGATACCCCCTGATTTGATCGCCAATTTGTTTCGCTCCAATACAAGGGGTTGATCACCTCACAACAATGTGCTTCTGGACTGCCTTTTACACTTCTTGGCACGATAAGTTCTACCGCTACCAGGTATTAGCCAAGTCTCGCGGTCTGGTGACACGGAGTACGTAGATGCGGGACTCATGGGACATTCCAGAAAGGCTTCTTCATCTCATGAAGTCCGTGACGGCTTATTTAATGGGATGGCGCGTTGTGATAGAAGTTTTTAATGAATTGCAATTCACTGTGGGACTTGCAAGTACCGGTTGGTACCCCTTGACATACATGACTGTAAGAACAACAGAAAAAATGTTAGAGGGAAGCGAAGCCCAATCCCACATAGTGTATCGATAGGAAGGCATTATATCCCCCATCTGTGTATACAGTGCTATCTAGGTCCCCTCCATTAGGGTGGTCAACGTCGGGAAAGTCCTTGCCAGCCTTGGTACAGAAAGACCACGAAATGTAAGATAAAAGCAATAAATCTGAAAAAATCTCTTGAAATACTGGTCATTAAGGGCAGGTCGAGGCGCCTTGCCCTGAATCTGACCATTTCCCAGTACCTAGTAGGGTCCAAAACGCCTTACAATTTGCGATCTATTACTGACAAGACTATTATCCTATGAACATTGTGGCATGCGAGGTGCCCAGAACACCTTGGTGGTAATAATTCTACCAGCCAGCGTGTTCCTCTGTGCGCTCTTCTGTGCTGCAATAAGCACCTCAAGATGGCTCGACCCACCTCGGCGATACCTGATTTTTATTATTTCTGCTTCGCTGTCGTCGAGCCTTTTCTCACTATCGCCGGCTTTCTTGGAGCTTGGTTGTACGTTGATCGCGTCTATCTCTTTCGCAAGCGGCCATCTGATCAATATTTCACTAATAGCGATCCGCAAGCCGTAAAAAAAACACTCCCCCCTCATCATGAAGTAATCTAATATCCTTTCGCTCAGACGCACAACGCCCAAGCACCATGGTCAACGCACGAACCGCCTCCAGAGACTCTCCCGGCGGCCACGCTCGTAACAGTGATGCAGCTTGCTCATGTCTGCGCTCTCCTCGGAATGGTGAACATGTTCGTTCTTTCTAGCGCCCGATGGTATCTCCACATGCTCCCGGCTCTCCAAGAGAAGATTGTCTTCTCCCTTCTTACCCCATTGCTCGTTGGCGATATCCTGCACTTATACATAACGCTCTGGGCCTTAGGCGATGAAAAATGGGACCTATGGAGTTGGAGCCCCATGTTATGGGCCACAGTCTTGGTGGGCCTAACCTTGATGTTGCCGCGTATTGCTTGGCACCTTGGGATCGGACGCTACGTGGATACACGAGATGGTAATTTCAACAAGGTCGATGTCTCCAGTATGTCTACATCACTTTGATTCTGATCATCTCATGGACTGCTAAATAGAAGCCAGGCCAGAAAAGACGTAACTTTTCGCGAGGAAAGTTATCACGAGAAAGATATTATTACAACTTCATAAATCACTACGTGATAATCGGGTGCAGTAAAATAATGATTCCAAGAGAGAAGAAGCTTTAGTAAGGGGCATTGACGATGCTAGACTTGGTTCCCTCGGGAGCGAGGGAATGACGCGTTGGCTTCTTGAGGTTCTTCTTATTGACGGCCAACACGTTATTATGCAATGCTACAATCTGTCCATCAAGTGATTATCAGCGTTGATGCTCAGTTGACGATGAGACGTACAATGTTTTTGTCATCACCGAATTTGAAGTTGTCCTGAACAACATAATCCTCATATTTCTTGATCTCATATTGATCAAGAAGACCCTTCTTGACTTTCTTGAAGTCCCAGGCAATGACAAACTGACCCGTAGAGGTGATGATAGCTGATTCCTCTTGCCCAGTACCCTGGTTAAACCTGGAGAGGTATTAGAGATAAGAAGATATGAAACATTACGTCGCATACCTAGCGGGCGTGAACGAGATACCGTGACCCATGTATGCAACATGTTCGCTGCGAAGTTGGAGACGACGAGGCATTGGCTTTGACGTAGCAGGGAAACTGCGATCAAAGCCGAGGGACCCCTGATAACGCCCTTCGCCGATAAGGGTATCAATCAAGAGGAGGTATGTCTTAGTGGTGGCCACAATAAAACGGCCATCAGCTGTAACATCGATCCCGAGGATGGGGTCGCCGAGAGGAGGAAGTGCAGTCTTCGCATTCTTTCCAATGGAGTCAAACAGTCGAATGTCACCCTTTTCACTCGCGACTGCAAGTTTCCCGCTCTCAGTGGTGGCAATACCAGAAAACTTATTCTTTGCCACGTATTGCTTGAACTGACTCTCCACCAATTTCGTGCCTGACACGCGAGGGTCGATGCGGAAAAGTGCGTTATGGGAGATTCCAACAAGCGTCTGTTCCCGGGTCGTTGGCGCGAGCTTGTGGTGAGGTGCAATATGATCGACAGTGATGTCCTCATGGACCTTCCATTCTTCCACAATTTTGCCCCGTTCGACATCTAAGTTGAAGAGAGAATGAGGGTCAGAGGGATTCATCATAATCATCTTTGTGTCTTGGTCATGAAGCATAACCTATGGGGAACATTTAGTTGGGTCTCAGTCAGGTCTGAACTACTCAAAGCGCACATGTTTCGGTTTGAATTCCTTTCCCTTGAGAGTGGCAAGCTTGCTGATAGTCGCCTGATACTTCACGTCGTTTCCACCTGAGTGACTGAACACACCAATATTGTTGCCGCGAACAACGTAGGAACGATCACCCCTGTAACCGACAGTGAGTTGTGAATTGCGATCACCTCCTGGCAGAACGGGGGCGTCTTCATTCTCTTCTTCGTCCTCTTCTTCTTCGCTGGATTCTGCAGATGTAACCTCAGTCTCTAATTATGTTGCGTGTTGAATTTTAATCCCACCTTCATCTGGGTCCAGCTCTGATTCGACCTCGTCTTCGTCGTCTTCCTCATTCTCAACATCAAGCATTTCGACGTCCTCGTTGGCACTGAGGGCATAATTTTGCTCTTCAACCTGAGCCAACGTGATGTGAGAATGTGCACTCTGGTAAGGGGATGATACTTGTACCTTGGCCTTTGACCATGCTATCTGATGTAATGTTTCCCATAAACATTCCGTGAATTTCTGAACGATGTCATCGTATACCGCTTTGTTTCCATTGAAACAAAAGAGCCAACTGCTCTGTGATCCATCATCGCCTTCATGATTCCAGGTAAGGGTAGTCATCTTGGGCGAAAAACGCTGGTTCATCTCAGGAGATACCACGTGGGCCAGGAGCAATCCAGAATCGTTCGACGCCGTTAACCAATACCGATGAGCAGCATTTGTTTGCTTCATGATACTTGCAACCACAATCCCTTGGTTGATGAAATCCTCGTTTGAGCGATCCCAAAGGTACAACCGGGCTTCATGAGAAAGTAAGGCTTCCAATGAGGGTATGGATATGGGTTTCTTCGCCTCTGGAGCGGGCTTCTTGGGAGTCTCGATGGGCGGTGGCTCATGCACTGTAGGAGGAGCCATGCTTATGGGAACGGGAGAAGATTCCGGTTTGGTCGATACTTTGCGCCTTGAGTTAAGCTTCGCTTTGGGTGCCGGTGGACTTTATGTCCTTACTTAGACTGAAGGCCACTATCCATGTGAAGCCACTCACTTCCATATAAACTCCTCAAAATCAGCGTCTTGGGTGGTATCCGCGCTCCTGCGATATTTCCGCTCGTACATGGCACGATACATGCATGTCTCGAAGAACGCTCGCGTCGGATCGTTGGTTCCTGGAGCGAGAAACTCATAGAATTCGTCGATATCACCGTGGAGGTCGCGCCACAGGAAAGTCGGTTCACCGTCGCTGGTGCCGGTCCGAAATTCCAGTTCTTCGCTTATGAGGAAGACGCGCTCTGTATCGGCTGACCAAGTTGTGAGAAAATAGTATGTTGATAAATGCTTATGACAGACTCTCGTCCTCATCCTCCAATAGTTCCTGGTCTCCATCCTCGTATACCCGAGTAATGACAAGCTGGAAGTTATGTTCCATATTGGGTACGCGGCGAATGGTAGCCATGGCCTCGTTATATCTACAGGATCCAGTTTTCAAGCTGATCGTCGAAGATTTGAGAAGGGACCGCGTACATGCATTCGCGAGAACTACGAATATTGCCTGGACGAACAAGATATAGCTGTCCTAATTAACGAGTTCGTAACGTCAGAAACATTCCAATACATCATATATCATGCTTACCTGTAGATATCTTCACCACTTCGGCAGCATTAGGATCCTCTAAGAGTTGCAGGTGAGAGGCGATTAACAAAGAGGCCATGCGATCACGTACGCCAAACCTTGCCGATGACTGTGGAAGACAATATTAGGAAGTATGTGGGCTGTACGTGAAGGGATACTGACGACTTCTGAATATGTTCATGCCGCAAGTCGAGCACTGGTGGTGTGGGTGAGATCAGATTCACGTCGTGACCAGGTCACGACATCAAGACGTCACGCAATTCGACGCGATCCATGTCCTCCCCTCAATATCCACTCACTTCCTCACCGTGCGCGTCATCTTCAGGTATTATCTGACCATCTATACAAATAACAAAAATATATAACCGCACTCTCAAAGCACTTCCCGACAGCCCTACCACCCCATCCCCCAGCTTTCGTCCCCGCAACATGGACACGCGAAGGGTTCGTTTGCACAACTACAGTCCGATATATGCTCAGTCGCTCTCTCTCAGGAATCCTCGAACGCCCCGTTGTTTGAATCCCCAACAGCCCCTGCTTTACGAATAAATGGTGTTCCATCATTTCGTAACGTCTTCGCAACCTCCACCAGCCCCCCAGCAAGACACGTCGTTCGGTCAGATCCATCTCTTCTTACTTGTTTCGAATCTTCGGACAGGGAACTTTATGATCTATGGGCACCGAAACGCTGAGCTTGGGAAACTTCCTAGTAAACGACAATATATGACTGGACGAATCCACTCTGATATACAAAGTGACATATCTCGCGCTCTGTCTCCGTATTGAGGGCCATGAAATTCTCACGACCATCTCTCTACCTTGATAGATCGACGCCGTACTCTGCGCACCACACGAGCCGGCCCCAATAGATTGCCCATGTCTTGTGTGAATGAGACATTGAATGAGGGATAAGAAGACCGCAATCCGGATCAATCTGTCACTTCATGTCCTCATAGACCAGCCAGAAAGGCAGTGAGATCTGACGCTGCAGCGTCTTTCCTGACCGAAGTGGGCCGATCCCGATGTTGAGCGAGAAGAAATTGCAGTGCTGATTTTTTTTTATTCCGGCCTTGTTGAGCCTGTGCAGAGTTGGAGAGTGATGGTGACTGGCTTGAGGGGGTGCTGGATATCGGCATTGCTGACGTGGGCTTCTTTTGCACGCGTGGGTCCAGATCTGGGCTGGTCATGATCAGGATATCACGTCTCTCGCCGCATGCCCGGCAAGCGCTCCGTAGAACCCTCTTTTGTTTGCGGCGAAGGGTCCGCATTTCGGCAGTGCCATCGAGAAGATATGAGCCACATTTTGAACACCAATCTGATTTCTGGGGAGACTGGCTTGCATAAAGGGCGGCAAGGGCAGGAAGAGCAGGGAGTACAGCGTACGGACGAGCGTTGAGAAACTTGGAGGTGGGGTCCATGTCAATGTTTGTGACTGTTTGGCTTGGAGGGAAGTTATTGTTCCACAAAGAACAAAGGGCGAGACCATGGTGAGGATGGTCAAGGTCAACTTAAAAACGTCTTCCCAGCTCTTCCCAAACGACTTCCATCATGCTCACCTCGACAAAACCTCGTTCGCCACCACGCACAACACGCACACCCCACCCACCACCTATATCATACCGCCCTTCTTCTCAAGCAACCATTACTGCCCCAGCATCACCTTCTCCGACACCAACCCGTGGTCATCGCCCCTCTATCTCCACCTCAATGCACTGGTTGTCCCGTAGTTCAACTCAGTCTTCTGCCCCATACACACCCTCCAAGCCGACTCGAATATCCGAGCCGAAGCTTGTTCGCTCCATCGAGCTATTGTCAAATCCGCGCACCGGGGTCTTGGGCGCTGGCGCTACCATTGTCCGAACACCCGAAGACGCTTTGCGCGAGACTCGAGTAAGACTTACTTCCGACAGCAAGTCCCAGGAGGACCAGTCGGAAGATGCTCTCACAAGAACTTCCCTGACATTAGGGAGAAGATCCAGTGATAAGCAACGCTCTTTGCAAGAGTTATCACCGCCTAGTAGCCCTCCTTTCCCCCCTCTCCCTTTGCCCCAGGAGGAAGAATCCGAGTTTTTCGCGGCAGACCCTCAACCTTCTCAACAACCTCCTCGACCTACCCGTACCCCTCCGCCTGCCCCTCCCACTTCTCATTCCTCTTCCCGTCGATCCTCATTGAAGTCGAGATCTCTACTGAGCAGTGATCGTCTACCCCTCCCTCAAGTACCGCCGTTACCTGCTAATATCCCTCTGGTACCAACACCGCCCCCCTTCCGGCCCATCCTCACATCCGATGTTCCAACTGGTGCCGTTGATCGTTCCAAAATCATTGTCCTGTTAGAAACATGTACAACGACTTATCGGACAACCCTGGAAACATTGCAATCACGCCATTCTCAGCTGTCGACTTACCTCACCTCCCTTCTTCCGAAAACCCCACGTGCATCGGCAGTTTCGTCTGTCTACTCGACAACCAGCGATGATATATCAGCATACAGACACCATCTTGCGTCTCAAGGACTTCTGCCCGCCGCCTCTTATAGTATCCACATCTTCCTTGATCGCCCGAGCGCTCCGTGAGTTGTTCTACCCAATTCCAAGCTGTCATCTGAGCTTTTTCTCAGGTATGCACATGTTCTCAATTACTTACGATCTTCCACCACGTCACCTGACACTCCAGAGACTCTTCCAAGGAGTGTGTACCAGCAATCGTCATCTCATCTGCGGCTGGAAAGCCTTCTTGAACTTCGAGACGAGGCTGCGTACTTGAACCTTGATGGGTTGCACAAGCTATGTGTTGATGAGATTCGTCTTCGACAAGGACCCAGGTTCCATGTACGGGGACACAGTACAAGCACCGTGGGGTCGGCGAACAGCCTGCGTGCCTCTATCTGCACTTTGCATACTTTGCTGGAACGGGTTGAAAATGACATTCGACCGAATCAACGTGATTCGAAATCGTCAGACTCTAAGAGCATCAAGGATAGCCCTACAGAGGTGGCGATGAAGTCACCACCCACCCCTGAATCCTGGAACGGATCATCTTGCGAACAACGCCAAGGCCGCCGCAGCCCATCGCGCCCACCACCAGCTGGCTGGATTTGAGCTCGCACCGGTTTGCGATCTATTGTCGTTCATTTGTTCAACACCTTCGTACGATTTGCTATGGAATTACTAACCTGTCATGGCACGTACATACTAATTAACGTGCCATACTACATACGTGGAACTTCATGAAATAATGACCAGAGCCAAAAAGGCAATGCCCGGACTCGAACCGGGGTTACGAGAAAGTGGATGATCAGAATCTCGGGTGCTAACCACTACACTACATCGCCGTCGTGTACGGGGAGCTACGTATTTTATCGTAATTCAGGTCAATCGCAAGGATACAGTCAAAAAAACATGTCCATCTTTCCAAGAAACTTAAAGCGCAATGACCGTCTTTCTGCCTCTGCTGAATGAGCAGGACCCTCGTCTGGTCGAAGCCCTTGCTCGCATTGGACCCGTCCTTATCACGCCATCCCTTTTTTCTCAATCCCGCCGACCCCCATCCCGGCTGTGTTACGTCGTTGTCGACCCAGAAGACCACAGCTCTATTAACTTGCTTGAGATCTTGGAATGGCTGAATGAGGGCGCGGAAAAGGTTATAGTTCCCCTTAGTTGGTCCAAAGAACTCATCGGAGCTGGCATACCCCGAGAACGCCTGTGCCTGCTGTTAGACGTTGGCAATGTCAGTGCAGTATCTGACACGGTCCGCAATAGTGTATCTGGCGTATTTCTCAAGACTCCTTCCGTCGATCTGGATCTCATTGCTTCCGTATCCAAATTCTTTGCAAATTCTGCGATATATGTCCTTCCCGTTCTACCGTCTCCCCCAGAACAAGCGACTATCAGAAAATGTCTAGCTATCGGAGCGACTCTTGTAATCCCATCTTCCCAACTAACTCTCGGCCCCTCCAACGCTTCCCAAATCAATGCCGCCGATGCATTCTTGGCACCCATCGTCTCTGATCGTGCCGATGGGCTGTTCCCCACTGTTGTGTCAACAGAGACCGGTCACTCTCTCGGCCTAGTCTACTCCTCGGCAGAATCAGTGAAGGAAAGCATTGTAACCGGTAAGGGTATCTACCAGTCACGCAAGCATGGCTTGTGGAGGAAGGGAGCCACATCTGGAGCAACTCAGGAAGTCGTTAGCATCCGTTTAGATTGTGACTCTGATAGCATCGAATTCCGTGTTTTGCAGAATGGCGCTGGTTTCTGTCATCTCAATCGACAGTCCTGCTTTGGAAATATCAGTGGACTTCCTGCACTGGAAAGCGTCTTACGCTCTCGTCTGCTTCTAGCTCCCGAAGGTTCTTATACTCGGAGACTATTCAATGACTCTGCTCTACTGCAATCGAAGATCATGGAGGAGGCAGATGAACTTTGCAAAGCAGTGGACAAAAAGGACGTAGCGTTTGAGGCAGCAGACCTTTTGTATTTTGCGCTGGCAAAATGCATACAGGCGGGAGTTGGGATTGCTGATATAGAAGAATCCCTGGACGCAAAGGCGAAGAAGGTCACTCGGCGCCCGGGAGGTGCGAAACCGCAGTGGTCAAAGAATCCTACTCCCCAGCAGGTTCAGGTTGATCCACAAGAGCTGCCGTCCAATGACCGGATTCGCATGCGTATAGTGAATCTGGCTGGAATCACGCTGAAGGAGAGAGCCAAACTCTTCAAGAGACCTGTGCTCAAGTCGGACGAAATGATCGTGAAAGTAAAACCTATCGTCGACGATGTCTGCAAACGGGGAGATGCAGCCTTACTCGAACTTACTGCGAAATTCGATAAAGTTCAGCTTACATCAACCGTCATCTTCCCTCCATTTCCTCCTGATACAATGCAGCTCGAGCCCGCAGTTCGAGGTGCAATTGATCATGCCTATGCAAATATTCGCAAGTTCCACGAAGCACAGATTACTGGGGAAACTCTCGTTGTTGAAACCATGCCGGGAGTCGTCTGCTCTCGTTTCGCGCGGCCGATCGGCCGCGTCGGCCTCTACGTTCCTGGAGGGACCGCAATTCTGCCGTCGACGGCATTAATGCTCGGTGTCCCTGCGCAGGTTGCTGGATGCAAGGAAATTGTGATTGCGACGCCTCCTCGTCCTGACGGAACAATATCGCCCGAGGTGATGTATGTGGCTCATCGTGTTGGCGCATCAGCCATTCTCAAGGCTGGAGGTGCTCAAGCTGTTGCTGCTTTGGCATATGGAACACAGACGGTGCCCAAAGTAGACAAAATATTCGGACCTGGTAATCAGTGGGTGACGGCCGCAAAGATGCTTGTCCAGAACGATACGGACGCTCTGGTGTCAATAGATATGCCTGCAGGTCCTTCTGAAGTCCTTGTCAGTAAATCATCTGGTATTATTGGCCCATTCCGTTACTAACATCACTCAAGGTGATTGCGGACCACACAGCGAATCCTGCATTCGTTGCAGCCGATCTCCTATCACAGGCTGAACACGGTGTCGACTCACAGGTCATCCTTGTAGCAGTGAACCTAACTCCCGAGAAAATAGAAGTGATCGAGAAGGAGGTTGACCAACAGGCTCATGCGTTGTCAAGAGTGGACATCGTTCGGCTTTCAATACCAAAAAGCATCATTGTTAAAGCATCCTCCATCGAAGAAGCAATCGCTTTCTCCAATGATTATGCACCCGAACATTTGATTTTGCATTTAGAACATGCTAGTGCACAGGTAACCAACATCGAGAATGCAGGAAGTGTTTTCGTGGGCCCTTTTACACCCGAAAGGTATCGTCATCATTTCCCCATGTTCTTGAGTTGTCTAAATTGAAAGTTCCTATCAGCTGTGGAGACTATGCATCCGGGACAAACCATACTTTACCCACAAATGGATATGCTAGACAGTTCAGCGGGGTCAACACATTGTCGTTCCAGAAACATATTACATCCCAGGAAATTACTAGAGAGGGTTTGGCAGGCCTTGGTCCGGTGGTAGTTACATTAGCCGACTGTGAAGGGCTTCAAGCTCATGCGAATGCAGTTCGTATACGGTTAGCTACTATGCAGACTTGATAATAATAATAATGTTGGTGTATTATCCGTCTAAAAGTCGCTGCAGTGAAGTATGTCACTGTATACACAGGTGAGAGAACGTCTAGTTGGTCTGGTAGAGCGCGCGCTTCGCAACCTTTACGACAAGAGGGGTATCGGGGAAAGATAGCGCCTCGAGGTTGGTAGCATATGGGGTAGGAACATCGGCACCGGTGACTCGTTCAACTGGTGCGTCAAGATAATCGAAGGCCTCACTTTCAACGATCTGTGCACATATCTCGCTGCCAACACCGAAAGCAGGGAAGCCACCCTCAACGATGACCAAACTATCATCACATTCGGTCAGTTCCGAACGAATCGCAAGCAGTGTTTCCTTACCGGTTGGTTTTCTTCACGGATTTTATAATGGTATCGATGTCCAAAGGCCGGATACTCCTCAAGTTGATAACCTCTGCCTTGATTCCCTCCTTGGCGAGGAGCTCAGCAGCCTCCATACTGTGTGTGACCATCTTGCTGTGGGCGACGATGGTGATGTCACTACCTTCACGCTCCACCTTTGCCTTACCGATGGGCAGGAGGAAGTTATCTGACATTGCTTCCGGAGACATGGGGAATGAGACGCCATACAACATCTCGTTTTCAAGAAAGACGACAGGATTAGGGTCCCGAATTGCAGACTGTTCACAGCTGAGAATATCCGAGGGTATTGTAAAGCGTTGGACACACCTTTAAGAGTCCCTTGCAGTCTTCAGCACTCCAGGGACTCACGACCTTAAGGCCGGGGACAGAACCATACCAAGCAGCGTAATCTTGTGAGTGTTGCGCTCCGACGCCGGCTGCAGCACCGTTGGGGCCACGAAATACGACCGGACATGGGACATTACCGCCGGACATGTAGTAGGTCTTCCCCGCGGAGTTGACGATCTGGTCAATTGCTTGCATCGCAAAGTTGAATGTCATGAATTCACATCTGTAGGGTGAGGTGAGGCCGGAACGGACATGGCTGGATGACGCAAGAAAGAGGCCTTTACATTGGACGAAGACCTTGAAGTGCGGCTCCGACTGCAATCCCGGCGAAACCCATTTCGGTGATAGGTGTGTCGACAACCCGTTTTTCGCCGAACTTGTCCATTAGACCTTTGGTGACCTGCACCCACGTCAGGACCTTAATTCGAATACCACTGACAAAGGGATGAACCTTGTAAGCACCGTTATAACGGGCAACCTCTTCGCCGAGAATAAAGACTTTCTCGTCGCGAGTCATCTCCTCTTCCATGGCAACATTGAGGGCATCGCGAACGGTCATCTAAAAGGACAGAATGAGCGAATTGGCGGTATACATCAGCGATATGACGGACAGAGTGTTCGCCTTCTGCTGTTGCATACCCTCGTGCAGCCTGAAGGGCCCGTCGCACACCACCCACGCGGGAGAGAGCAGGTGCTATACGAGAGAGAGCAGAGCGGGCGGCCATGAAGGATGGGTGGAAGTTGGGAAAGGAACGATGCGCGCTGGCGGAACGAAATTGTTTGGGGGAGGCACAACTTTCTCACACTTATTATGCCTACTCTGAGTCGTAAACCCGTCGTCGTCGTCACTGGCGCCTCCAAGTTGTCCATGTCCGTCGTTGTCTCTTTGCGAAACACTGATCAACTTTCAGAGGTCTGGGTTTGGCTGTCACCGCTATTTTGCTCGGCAAATTCAACGCTCGCGTCGTCGCCTTATCTCGCTCCCAAACCCCTGAGTTACTCAAGCTAGCCTCCGATGATCTGCTGATACTGCCGTGCGATGTGTGGGTCCTGATATCGTGATTCCAAGGACATCGGAATTCATCATCGTATCCAGCGCCGATGAAGCAGCCTTGACAAGTGCTCTTGCCCACGCGTGGCAGGCATATCACCACATCGATGGTCTTGTTCTCAACGCTGGTATTCTTGATCCACTGGGCTCTATCGGTGGCCAGCTGTCCGTCTCTGACTGGAAAAGACACTTTGACGTGAATTTTTTCTCCCTCGTAACGGCGTTGAAAGCTGCTTTGCCTGCTCTCCGCAAGAGCGAGTTTGGAGGCAGGGTGGTATTTGTGAGTTCAGGCGCTGCGGTGAAGGGAGCAGCTAGCTGGGGCCCTTATAGCGCCGGTAAAGCCGCCATGAACTCGCTTTGCAGGTATGTACGGGTATCCACCTGGCAAACAGAATCCTAAAAGCCTTTTGAGAACTCTGGCTCAAGAGGAGCCTGGAATTGCCGCAGTTGCTCTGCGGCCAGGTCTGGTTGATACTGATGTAAGTCACTCTGTAGGCTATGTTGCGCTAACTAGATGTTGCATGCAGATGCAAGCTGCGATACGGAATAACACAGGATCCGCTATGCCTGAAGATTATCGCCAGATCTTCGTGCAGGCTCACTCCGAGGGGAAGCTTGTCAAGCCCGAGGATGCTGGACATGTCATCGCCGCGCTTGCCCTCCAGGCCGACAAACATTTGAGCGGGCAGTTTGTGTCCTGGGACTCTGAAGAATGCAGCGCATTCAGAGCCAAACCGGATGGAGGTGTACCTACGTAGCATACTGATTTCGCCTACATCAATACATGGGAAAGATTTCTTCTATTTACCGGTTTGTTGCCGCAGATTCGTCAGATTTAGACCTTCTCTTGATGTGAGCCACCTATCGGGGACCTCCCCTCCCCTCCACTGACGGGCTAGACAGATAAATTACACAGCATGCGTCGCATCGATGTACATCATCACTTCTTCCCCCCAGATCTTGACAAGCAAAACTCGAATCAGAAATTGGGATGGAAAACTCCTCCTGGTACTCTACCATGGAACCCTCATGTTAGCCTCAAAGCCATGGACGCGGCTGGAATTGACATGGCTATTTTGTCGCTGCCTGCCCTGTTTACAGGTTCTGTCTCCCAGGAAAATCGCATGGCAGCTAGAAATCGTAACCTATTCGTATCTGGGATCGTTCGAGAGCACCCCGCCAGATTCGGTTTTTTTGCAACGCTACCGTTTTTAAATGATATCGAAGGTAAGCTGCCTGGTTGAAGTTATGTCCGTATCAGGATCCGAAAACACTCCATAGGCTGCCTTGCGGAAATCGAACATGCATTCGATGTTCTTCACGCTGACGGAATAGGTCTTTCTTCCTCGTACGGCGTTGGGGATGATGCAAGTAAATGGAACTCTAATGCATGCTCAATTCAGTGTTTAATCCCACTGTTGGATTGCCTTTAAAGCCTACGTAGGTGATGATCGATACGACGCCATATGGGCAGAACTCAACCGCCGACGAGCGGCGGTCTTCCTCCACGGCGCCCAGGTTTCCTCCTCAACGCCTGTTCCCCACGTATGCTTGGCAATTCCCATATCAGAGGTGACGTGAATTCTCTCGTACGGTCTTCAATCAGCCATGCCTTTATTTATCTCTCATACTCAAGGTCCCGAATGAGACTTTCAAAGCAGCAGCCCACCTCGTCGTTACTGGTCGCAAACGCAAATACCCCGACGTTAAGATCATTTTAGCACATCTAGGTGGAACCACTCCATCATTGGCTCCTCGAGTGGCGGTTCTTTCCAACTATATGGGGTCACATCTCACCCCCGAGGAAATGCTCGAAGATTTCAAAAGTTTCTATTACGAGACAGCTTTGAGCGCATACAACGCAAATTTGACTGCGTTGGATACATTCGTCCAACCCGATCGTATTTTGTTCGGCACGGACTTTCCAGGCAAGTGATGTGGATTTTGTCCTCAAGCTGTTCTGAAATGCTTCATCCCCTTAGCTGTCAACATGGAGATGGCTGAGTGGTACACTAGAAATGTCGAGGAACATTATGCCGATGATAAACACAAGCTGGACAAGGTTCTGAGCGGAAATGCTGTCGAAATGTTTCCAAGGTTGCGAAACATCATTGTTGACAACATCAAAAAATTGGATTGATTTGACTAAGCGACCAATGATTGTAGTGACTGAGTCTATAACAGTAGAGTATATGCGGAGGGTATATCTGTGTAACCGACAGCGGCTATACGACGTTGGGCATGATGCGTCTATGATTATTGCATGTTTCAGCATCCGAGTCTTGAAGCCATTTGAAAATTTTGACATGCCCTCGGCTACCTGGTAGCAAGGCCTGACCATGCCTCCCGTTGGGATCATACCATATACCCTTTTTCACGCCGTGAGAAGTAAGGTATCTGCGGACACGCTGTCGGGGCATAATCAGCAAACTCAGGAGGCAAAGGGAAAGCGTTGAACCTCTGCATGGATGATTGCGTCGTTCCCACCGAGGACAAAGAAGGTTTTGTTGGGATCACGCGCATTGGGTATATCTTCATACCATAGAGAGTTTGATGTCCAGTCGAAATGCCGCTGCAGTAAATTAGCCACACCTATTTCAGCGCCGACAAAGTAACGCATTAGTATCTCTAAGCCCTGGGCGTGAGGGAGAGTTTATGGTGAATGATATTGTACATAGCAGTGCAAAGCTTACCGTTTTACATGGACGATAGACGAAATTATAGCAAACATCTAGAAAGACGGTGAGGTCGTTGGACAGGATTTTCCATACCAAACAACTCACCCCCTTCCCAGGAGCAGAAGGTAACCGGATCTATGAAGCAGGAGCGAGCAATCATTTTTGGATAGCCTTTAAGCATCCAAGCATGGATATACGATCCGCTAAAAGGACGTTTCTGAGTATAGTACAGATAGGGACGCGAAAAAAGAGGACATACTTCGAATGGCTCAACATCGTGATACCTTGTCGTCTTTTACCTGCCAGGGATCCGGCAGAGTCTGTCTCCTCTCCGCTGCTTTCGCAAGTGTCATCTTTGTGGCCGGGAACCCAACCCAGTTGGTCAAAGAGTTTTGCCAATCGATCAGCCATTTGGTGCCTTGTCATAGGATGAAGATATTTAGGATGAAAGATATCTTGGCTGATGTGGGGTTGGAGTAGGACAAGCACCGGGCGATCCGGAAATGTGTCGAATAGATGAACAATCGTCGTGTGGTACTGAAGGAGCCCCAGACCGAGGCCATGAATGAAAACTAGGGGACGAGAACCGGTGACGGGATCCCAATGTCTTGGCATGCGGAGAAGGTATCTGGTCAGGCTGAGTTTGAGGGAAGTCAGTGCAATTTAGGACAGTGCACCCACTCAAGACCAGCGTAATGACGGTACTCAACCTTCCGTCCTGCCATATACCAGTGCTTGAGACACAAGTTGAAGGCGTGGACAAGAAGATAGTATGTGAGAGGGCGCCACATGAGATTAATGTCGTCGATTGTGATGCGCATGGGCTGTACGTGGGAGTTGGAACCTTGTTGGAAAGTCCAACCAGAGCGCTTCTGTAGCAGATCGAGAGCCAGGTGTAGAGTAGAGTGGTGGGATTCGGATAGGGTTTCCAAGGGTGGTAAGTCGGCGTTGTAGATTGACCAGTAAAGCCATTTCTGGACTTCATGCAACCTAATCGACGCGAAGGGGACTTTGCGAAACCAGTTTCGCAAGCAATTTCGGAAGTCGATAGCGCGTGGATCATCGCGCTCGAGTTGAATGATACTTTCTTGCGGGCTTCCGGGCCTGTTGGACCCTTCGTCATCTCCGTCCTCGGGAAGGTTAGCAAGACCAGCTTTTAACAGTCTGCTATAGGCTGCTTGAATCTCGATAGGATCCCCGGCACCACATGGAGCAGGTTGTGCAACACGTCTAGATAGATGATAGTAATGTATACTGAATAATACCTTCCACGGTGAGCTTGATGAGTACCAAGGTCAATACAGGAAACAAATAATCCAACCAACCTCGCAGAGCGCAAGCAGGAACAAAATTCTGCGCATATGGGAAAAGAACATAACATTCCTGAACAGCAGAGCATATATGACGAAGAACCAAGACGCAGGAAGAGTGGAGGAGAGTGGGACGATGAAAGCAAGGAAGACCAGGTAGAAGGAGAGAGTGCGTTGGCGGGGCTCCGGTGGTGTTTCGGGGACATCTAACGCCATTGTAGGCGCGTCACAGGGTTGCAAGCAGTCGTGGTGGGTCACCGACAGGTCGGGACCTCCGATGACCCCCTCGACGTCGCGATCAATGATCAGAACATGTCAACACGTGCCTTGAAATGCATTTCTCACGCAAATCCATCTTCACCCGAACTTTTCTCCAACCTTCATCGCTATGTTTCGCAACGCCGTCTCTGGTGTTACTCGCCCCCTTGTCTGCCAATCGGTTTGTTCGCTGTTTTACAATTCTCACCACTTTCTTGACTAGTTCGGGCAGAGATTCTATGCCACAGCCATTTCCGGCAGTGTCCCTCCAAGAGTGTGTCTTCCATACTCTTCCAATATCGCGACTTAACTCTATGTTTAGCCAGCTACCAAGTACGGTGGTCTATACACCGTGCGTCTGCTTCGTTTTCTCGTTGCACATCTGCCGATTCTACCATCTTAGGTAACCCTTATTCCGGGTGATGGTGTCGGTGCAGAGATTACAGACTCTGTGAAGGAAATTTTCGATCATGTCAATGCTCCCATTCAATGGGAACAATACGACGTGTCGGGCATGTCCTCGTCAGGCGAGGCACTCTTCAAGCAGGCAATGGAGAGTTTGAAGCGTAACAAGGTTGGTTTGAAAGGTAATCTAACGCTGTTCATTTCTCCAAAACCGCCGTTTGAGCCTTGCCATATTAGGCATCCTATTCACCCCCATCTCCCAGTCTGGACACATTTCCTGGAACGTCGCTATGCGTCAGCAACTCGATATCTATGCTTCCGTCGTTCTCTGCAAGTCGCTCCCAGGATTCCCTACACGCCATTCAAGTGTCGACTTTGCTATCATCCGCGAGAACACCGAGGGAGAATACTCTGGCTTGGAACACCAGAGCTATCCTGGCGTCGTAGAGAATTTGAAAGTCTCGACCCGCGCCAAGGCCGAGCGAATCTCGCGTTTCGCGTTCGACTTCGCATTGAAGAATAACCGCAAAGTTTGCTCCTCCCTTTCCAGTTTTTTGGATGATAGAGCGTTGATCTCGTCGACAGAAAGTCACATGTGTACATAAAGCTAACATCATGAAACTTGGCGATGGCCTTTTCCTCAACACATTCCGCAAGGTTGCAGAGGAGTATAAATCGTCTGGCATAGAATACAACGACATGATTGTCGACAATACGTGCGTCCTTGATCTAGGTTGTCTTCTGCTTGAGCCTCAGCCTTGAACACAGTTCCATGCAGCTTGTTGCACGGCCCACCCAATTCGACGTTATGGTGATGCCGAATTTGTACGGTGCAATTGTTTCGAACATCGGGGCAGCCTTGGTTGGTGGGCCTGGCATTGTCCCTGGCTGTAATGTCGGGCGGGTACGTGCGGTGTATCCGTTTAGCAACTTTTCCCCCATTTCTTCCACTACAGGAATATGCTTTATTCGAACCTGGTTGTCGTCATGTCGCCAGTGATATCATGGGAACTAATCGAGCCAACCCAACGGCGATGATCCTCAGTGCAACGATGATGCTCAGACATCTTGGGCAAGTCTTTTCAGAGGATTTCATTCATCAGCTAACCCAGTTTAGGCTTGACACTCTTGCCAACAACATCGCAGGTGCAACTTTTGATGTTATAAACGAGGGGAAAGTCAGGACAGCTGATATGAGCGGTAAGCCTGTTAATAAGGAGTTAAGCGTATCTTTTTTGAAGATGTTGGCGTTTCTAGGATCTGCCACTACATCGGATTTCACTTCTGCTATTGTTCAAAAACTGTAAGAGTGCCACTTAGAGGCACATTGGATAGGTACATATTAGACCACGTTATATCCCGCGCAACTCCATCCACTTGATGTGGCACATGGGTCATTTTGTTACTTCAAGTCCTGAGTCTGGGTCGTTGAGCAATCGACCTTTTTCAGCCCTCTCCTCTTCAAGTGACCTCATTCTTTTGCGCGGAGATGCTTGATTTATTTCAATAGTTCCGAGATCTTCATTACCCGACTCGAACATGTCAGGATCCACATCGACAGTATGTTGCGAAACTCGATCCCCCCTCAAACCTAGAATGGTTGAACATTTCACCTCGGACCGTTTGCCCCATTCGGTAGCAGAGGGCCTGAATTCTGCGTACAGGCTCCATGCTATGCTGTTCAGTTCTTGCACAGTAAAGCTCTCTGCCAGCAGTTTCAAGGCTCCAGTAACATATGGCAGTGTCTGGCGAAGGGCTCGAGAGATGTAGCGGAATGCAGTGTGGGGTCCAACTGGACTTCCCCTTGACAGCGCTCGCCATTGTTCGGTTTGGGTCCGATAGAGAGGTCTGGCAATGAATTGAGTTGAATGACGGACAACCTTTATATTAATAACATACATTCTGGAAAGGGGTGCGCGACGTGAGTAAATCAAATTGGCCATGAGCAATCAAGACTGACCGTCTACCCATAAGCTCGACGTAAGACTGGGAACCACCTTTCACGGCTTCCATGCCCTGCTCTTCTCCCGGCTTGTGAATACCAAGAGAGACTCCCTTCGTCACGGCATTCATCTCTGTGTAAACGGATGCTGAAAAGGCATGAGTTGTGCGCAGAGACGATGAGATGAGATTTTAACCGATGCTCAGAGCCTCTTCACGTCGGAATCCCATACGTTCTGCCACGATAGTAGCCCAGACAGTCATGATTGGTGCCCGGTTGACGATAGTCGAGTTGAGTTTGAGCACCTGCAAATGCAAATGAGCAAGCAAGAGAGCAAATTTTGCCCCAAAATACGAGCCTTCTCATCCAAGACCTCACCGAAGTCAAAACTCTCGTAAGTCGTGACTTCCTCGTCGATGGGTCCGGTAGGTAGCATGGTATTAGCATTGTCTGTTCGTTTTCGCTTGCCTTTGCTGGAGCTCGTCTGTAACTGTCCTCGTGAGTTGTGAGGGCAACAATTGCTTTATCAACGTACAACAATAGACTTGGCGAAAGTAGGGGGGGTGGATGTTCCAGCAGCGATGGATGATGAATCGTCTTCCAATCTTTTCTTCCGTACGTCCTTGGGCACATAACCAGACTCCCGCATGGCTTTCATTACCGTCGTCCTATCCTCTTTGTTTACGATCCCGAGGGCTATTAGTTTCATGTCGCTTAGCTCGGCAATCTTGGCTGGAATGTTATAATCTTTATATCTGAAAAGACTGAGCGTCCCATGGAAGTTGTGGCAAATGATGGTGCCCTCACATTTTGGCAGAGAGAGCCATTGCCTTTTGAATGTTCACATTTTGGGTCGTGAAGAGCGTCAGAAATTTAGGAAGAGGAATCTTGACATCCATGGGTGGACAAACAAAAGGCAAACAACCACGTTCTCACTTTTACAGTAATGCAAACACCATCGAGTTCGTTTGTTGCCGGCCCATTGCTAGCAGCAAGACCCGTCCCTTCGAGCTCCTCCGTTCCAGGGCCGTTGTTAGCAAACGCTGCACCTTCAATGGCACATTTAAGTTCTTCTTCAAACCCCTTCGTTCCAGGTCCTTTACGGGCCACCATTAGACCTTCGTTTCCCCATCCGGTCCCATTGCAAGCAAAGCCCGAACCCCAGCCTGACCCACCCCTCGACCCACCCGATGACGGCTTCGAATCCGAGTCCGATGATGAGGACCCCAACGTGTTCAAGATACGCGACCCTCTGCAGGAGCCAATCTACCAGCGCTTTACAACGGAAGAACTCCATAGTGAGTCCATTTGCCCTCTTATCATGCTCTCAGGGAAACCGACGTGGGAATCCTAGGACTCATACACGAGAGTGAGATCGACCTTAATCCGCCGTACCAACGAGGCAAGTATCTCTCGATAAATCATCTTTAGCGAAAATACTCACAGAATTCACAGATGTGGTTTGGAGTGATCCCAAACAGATTGGGCTCATTGACTCCATTCTCCGTAACTTCTACGTTCCACCAGTCGTTTTCGCTGTGCAGTTCGATGAAGATGGAGAAGAAATTCGAATATGCGTAGATGGTAAACAGGTACATCAAGTGTGGTCTCATTATTTCGTGAGCTCAGCTGAACACTCATTAGCGTCTTACATCTATTCAAAAGTTTATGGATGGTCAAGTACGCCAAAATTCCACTTCCCTTCCTTCTCTGTCATACTTAAGATCCTTGTCCCAGATTCCGCGTATGCATCTATCATGGCTGCGGCGTCACCTGTTTTCCTCATGCTTAGCTTATAGACAAGGATACAAAGACAAAGAAAACGTTTTGGTACACAGTCCCGGATAATCTGATGAAACAGCGCCACATGTTACCGGAAAACGCAAAACGAACGTTCGCGTCGAAGAAAATTACATGTAGTGAGTGAGCCAAGTTGAACGATTGTGGTATTTTTCCTGATCATAACAGTGGAATACCGCGGACTTACACCAGGGATGGAACGAGACATATTCCAGAGAGTACAGATGGGTGTGACCCTTACCATGGCAGGCAAGTAAATTCGAGGCAAAGCTCCATTCCTGATCTATTTATAAGCATCGAAACAGAGAAATTGCAAGCGATATCTTCCCCATGGGCCGAGTGAGTAACTCCTGCTCATGCTGTGAGCTCGGGCTTACAGGAAACCTAGTTGGATCACCCAATTAGAATCGAAACACGTAGCGGTGGAAGGTGGTCTGACTGCAGTGCTCGACTGGGACACTAAACGAGGGCGCGACTTTCAGAATATTGCGTACATAGTTTGCTGCTGTGATGGTCTGCCGACTGTCGAGCAGATTCCCACTAACCCAAAGATGGAGAAGTGGCTGTCACGCGTCGACCCTCCAACACAAAGCTTCAAGGCAGAAATGGAACAAGTTCTCCGTGATTTCTGGAATATTGCTGAGGACTCCGAGTTGAATACTGGTCTGGACAACGGAAAACGTTTGGCACCTGTAGAGTTCATCTTCATTGGTGCGGCGCATGGCATCATATCCATAATCTAACTAACTGCGACTGACTAGGGGTCATGTTATATGTACTTCGAAAAAGGTCCCTTGAAGAGAGGGCCGTTGCCATAACTCATCTTCGCCAGGCCGTCCGTTCAGAATTTCGAGATATCCGCACCAACTCGGCCGTTGCAAAATTCCTATGGGGTGTCATCAGGAAGTTGGAAAGAGGAGATGTTCTACACCGTGTGGGGGAGAATACCAGAGGAAAGAAAAGGAAGAAGCCAGACTTGGAGGAAGATGGCGAGTACCGACCAACGCCTATATCGAGCCTCGGCAAAACAGTCAGAACACGCTCCAAGAAGGTTTGACGTTTACATATCATGTAGTCATTCAGAGTTGAGGCATGTATTATATTATCATAATTTTCAGCTGGAATACTGTGCTCGAGCAGTATAATACACTCCATCGACATCTGTCGTTGCTCTGGCAAATTTGAGGAGGAGCTTGTCGCGTTCCTTGGGGTCTACTGCAATATCAGCGAGGAATGGCGCTATGTCTTGTGTCTTCCACCGGGGTCGAATGAGGAAAAGATCTGCAAATCGGGACGGGGCATCGATGGGAAGCGAAGATGCAGGGAAATAGATCAATGACTCCGTGTCATCCGAAGCTACAAGGTAGTTTCCCTGCAAAAATGGAGACTCAAGAGATTCGTTTAAAATATACCTGAAAGCGACGCACTGAAAGAAGTGCAAGGTCCACATATGACTCGAAAGAGTCACCGACTTTCGACTTCCATTTTGTTGTTAGTTCATTCTTATGGATCGGTTGATACTATAACATATTAGACGGCAGAAAATGACATGTAGCGTTAATGCTTACCGTATGAGGTCTTAGAATGCCCAAACCCACTTCCTTAATCAATACACCGAGGTTTATAATCCATCTGCCGTCTCTGATGCTGCCAAACCAGGACATGACTTGCAGGGAAACAGATCGAGGGGTATCGTGTCCATTCGCAAGTGCGGATAAAAGTTGTTCCAATGGGACTGACTCGGGCGGGAGAGAAAGAGAGATCATGATATTTAGGATGAGTTCAAGCAGCCGATTGAGGTAATCGAGTGCGATAGGCCGTAAATCACCTGTGGGGGGTCTACAAGCAGCTTGGGGGACGTATGGATTGCTTTACCATTCATGTTCAGAATATGTCTGTCCTTCATTCCCTGGTCTAACTCAGCATCGCTTGCCTGGATTGTTTTCAGGGCTTCTTCATAAGTGAATCTGTTCTATGCGGGACGCTTGAAGTTGTTCAAGACGATGGTGTGATCAGGACATACCCCAGACATTTCGTCGTTCTGTTGCGTGTCGTCATATTCCTGACCTTTCAATAGCGCAGCGATTGGATGCAGTTTCGGTACAGACGGAGTCAGCTCGATGATTTCATTGACTTGGTCACAGATAATGACCGCATCGTCTGGAAAATCAGCAGACGACGCGTCTGACGGGGACGTAACGACCAAGACCGAATTTGACAGAGCAACAGACCGCATAGTGAACGTTGCATCATGAGTACACAGCACTGCATCTTCTCCATGCTGACCTTTGACTTTTAAGCTGGAGCGAGTTGAGCGAGGACGCGTGCCGACGTGGACTGTCAGTACCTGAGCGGTGTTGTGTCGTTTATCGCATTTTCCAGGAGAGCGCAGAGATCCTTTGGCAGTTCTATGAGCTTGAAGGACCCCGAATCCGTCGACGAGGAGGGAGAGAAGCAGAGATCATATTCGGACGACATTGAAGTAGGAGCAAAGTCATCCGAGTCACGGCTTATCGTGTCTCCACTATCTGCCCATGGCTTCCTCAAGTGAGAAGGTCCAGGAGATCCCTCTTCCCACCGTCGACTCTCGTTCTCGTCGCCCTAACCGCCGCACACCGTACCTCCGCGCCTTTGCTCAGGCTGTCGTCGCTATAACCCTCTGCTTCTCATTCAAATCTCTCGTGAACACCGAGGAGCATTCCCATGCGAGCCGTCGTTATCTGGCCTTGAAGCGGCACGAGAACTTGTTCCTGTATGTCCCCGGTTGTAATTGGGTCCAATCCCATACTAATGGGCTCCTCTGCAGATCGGTCCCCAATACTGAAAGTGCTCTTGCGGCATCCCGAGCATACGCTACCCATCCGCATCTTGCCGGCTCCTCGGAAGACTTTGACGACGCCAAAGTGATTCTTGAACTGTTCCGGTCCGAATTCAATATCACTCCCCCTCCCGTCGAGCCCATCTTCCCGGCTGGTTCTCCCGAGTCTCGCAATGCAACGCTTCGACTTACATCTCGCGAAATAACCCAACCTTCTGCCTGGATTGACATATATTATCCAGTCCTCAACACTCCTCTGGACCGCAGCTTGGAAATTATTGGAGATGATGGTTCCCCTGTTTGGGCCGCAGACCTCGAAGAAGACGGGGATCCACTTGATGAAGATGCACACAAATATAAAAACCATGTACCTACTTGGCATGGCTTGAGCAAAGGTGGTGAAGTCGAAGGACAGCTTGTGTATGCCAACTATGGAACCAAAGAGGTGATCATCGAGGTGTTCGAACGAAGCCCTCGCTGACCTGTATTTTTCCAAAGGACTATGATGATCTAGTATCAACGGGCGCTAACGTGACTGGAAAAATTGTTATCACTAGATATGGCCGCCTCTTTCGTGGCTTGAAGGTGACTATCGTTCCATTCTGACCGAATGAGTTGGCTCATCTCTTGCAGATAAAACGTGCCGCTGAATTAGGAGCAGCTGGCGCCCTAATCTATTCTGACCCACGGGATGACGGTTTCGTCACAGTCGAAAATGGCTTTGCTCCATATCCAGCGGGACCCGCCAGAAATCCTACTGCTGTGCAACGCGGCAGTGTCCAGTATCTTTCATTTTACCCCGGAGATCCTACGACACCAGGCTACCCAGCATATGAGAACGCCGAACGAACGGAAGGTGGCAATATACCAACGATACCAAGCCTGCCAATTTCCTGGAAAAATGCAGAGAGGCTTTTGGAAGAGATAGGTAACTTATACGTCGTCGGCGAAGACGGCCAAAGGAGGCTCAGTGGAACGGCCAGCACATCAAAAGTCAAGCTTGTGAACCACGGTAGAGGACATCCATCCCAATCACAGGCCGTGTTTAACTCATCTTTTCGTTAGTGGATACCAAAGTAACGCCTATCTGGAATACTATGGCATCCATTCCTGGGCATATTCATGACGAGGTCGTAATCATTGGCTGTCATCGCGATGGTATTTTCTCTTGTTCCCAGCCGTGTCTGTTCTCAGCAACTGCCATCTAGCGTGGGTCCTAGGAGCGGCCGATCCAACCAGTGGCACTGTCTCTCTCCATGAAATCATAAGAAGTTTCGGGGCCTTACTTAGAACAGGATGGAAACCGCTTCGCACAGGTAGACGTCAACTCTAAAGATCTCAAGCATGGCACTGACCACGTCCTTCAGTCGTCTTCGCGAGCTGGGATGCAGAAGAGGTACACTCTTCTAATGTCAATTACTACGATTTGAACTCGACAGAATCTAGTATGGTCTCATCGGCAGTACGGAGTGGGGTGAAGATTTCTCCGATTGGATATCCAAATATGCCGTTGCATACCTCAACGTCGATGTTTCAGTGGCAGGCTCCCAATGGACCGTCGGTGGATCACCCTCTTTGGCACATCTTATCAGGCAAGCTGCTTTCGATGTCCCCCATCCAACAATTCCAGGGAAGACCCTCTGGGATGCAAGGAATGATCAGGGTCCATTCAATGAACTTCAGGGATCCAACATGACCATTGATATGGATTTCTTGGCCGCATACAACGCTGCTGAAGAGGAGAAACAAGCTTCTTTTGGTGTGAAGCCCCTTGGGAGCGGAAGCGACTATACTATATTCCTGCAACGCATTGGAGTGTGTCACATTTCTGTCTCGAT
The DNA here is from genome assembly GCA_963565915.1 of Entoloma clypeatum. NCBI lineage: Eukaryota > Fungi > Basidiomycota > Agaricomycetes > Agaricales > Entolomataceae > Entoloma > Entoloma clypeatum. The sequence goes on from OY751494.1 coordinate 2,919,722, forward strand.
TAGCTCCTCCGTTTGTTGACAAATTGTTTCAAATGGTTCAGGTAGCCAGTTCGGATGAGGGGTTCGGATTTACCCCCTCGGATGCAGTATACCATTACCATTCAATTTACGACAGTCAACGCTTCCAGGAGGTCTATGCAGATCCTGGATTTCATCGTCATGTAGGTCATGTACCGCATACATGTATTTCAGATCTGGAATCAATTTCGATGGCAGGTTGCAATAGCCAAGCATCTGGGATTGTTGGCCCTCCGCCTGACGGACTCCATCATAGTTCCACTGAACACTACCCATTATGCTTTGGAACTTGATAATTATCTTGACAAGTGGGTCAATCATTCTTGCGACTGTCTATCCAAATGACTGATGATGAACTGACGTCCAGAGTCGAGGCAATCGCATCTCCTGCTCGAGTTCCCGAGTTCACAGCATTACGAAATGCCATTAAGACCGTTCAATCAGCCAGCTTTGATCTAGACAAGGAAAAACGCAAAGCGGAGAAGGATTTCACGAAAATTCTTCGTAAACTTGATCCTCGGCACCATGGAAAGTGTAGGAAATCACGTCGCTTCCTCCGTTCTATTGCCCGTTGGGTCAAGGGATTTTTTGGGGTTGAACCTGGAGAACATCGGTTTGTCAGTGGGACTGATGCACTCGCTTGGCTGAGGTATCTGGAGTTCGATGAGAAAGAAGTGCTGGACACCAGCTATCATCAACACTTACCTCTCGAAAAGCTTCTCAAAGCCGCGAAACGTATGTCAAGTGCCAATCGCAAGATCATTTCCTTTGAGCGCGGATTCATCTCAGAGCATGGAATCAAAGACAGAGAATGGTATAAGCACCTTGGTGTTGCTCCTGGGAAATGGTTGGGTGCGTTTTTTTTTTGTCAAATGATCTGCCTTCGTTCGGTCTGCTCATACTGCCATACAGGATATGGGGCTACCACCTTCCCTGCTCTAACGGAAGCCCTGACCATTGATCAGAACACCACAGCGGCAGAATGGGAGGCGGAGCGTCTGACTTTGTTGCTGGAAAAACTAGCGCCTGAAATTCAACCTTGATTCACTATAATTTGAACAGATACTGAGAAGATAGAATTTTATTTTCGATACTGGACATTAGTGGCGTTCAAGTTCGTTGTCCCCCCTCCGGAAGCTCTGTTGCCGAGAAACCTCATCTTGTGCTATGCTCTCGCGATGAACAACTCCTCCATCTGAATCCATAGAAGGTGCTGGCACCAATGCGAGGGCTGAACGCAGAGCCGACGTATCCAATGTTCTGGATAACTAACAAGTCTTGTCAAGACCATAACTTTATCAAAAGAAGAGTGGCTCACCTCATGCAAAGATCCGCGATTTCTTGGTGCCATCTCGAGATTTGTTACTGCATCCCATGGCAACTGACTAAACGACAACCGACCCGTATGACGAACAATATCGCGCGCCTTCATTCTCTCACGCAATTTTCCTCGAGAGTTGAGAGCAATCAACATACCCATCGCATAGAATTTCCCAGTCAGAAGGACGAAAAACAAGACAGGATGGTTCTTGAGATGCTGCAAAGTGGTTCTAAGTATATCGACGCAAGCAAAAGTCAGAAAACCCCACCGAACTGATATGAGTCACTGCAGCCGCAACCAACATACATATTGAGGGTAACGCCGCGGATTTCAAGGTGATTATGACAATTTGCTTCACGATTTGATCGAGTTCCACCAACCCTGTCCTTGAACGCCATAAAAACTTGACCACTGATATCGGAGATTCATTTAGGAGCTCAAAGGAAGGCAGTAGGGGCGTACTGATCGTAGTGACTGTTGCATCAAGAACTAAGGCAGGAGAGACGAATTAGAACCAGAAGAAATCATCTTCCATGCCGGGATTGGACTTGCCCAAAGACCCATAAATCCAGTATGAGAATGCGACGATGCTCTAGAAAGGGGGTAAGTGTCATGGTCATTTTATACATCACTACCTGCAACTTACAGATATGAGAATACCAGGGCTTGCATGCAAGGTCTGGGACACGAGTGTACGAAATTGGAGTAGGCTGTGCGAGTGGAGAAGATTTAATTACATCACTGGTTCCCGATGTAAGAAAGCGAAACGCGACACCCATTGCGACAGCCTGTCGCCATGCGTAAGTTGATATCATAGAAAGGAACTGCGGCAAATCCACCAGATATATAGTGGCAATCAGGAGTGTCACCAGTAGAAATGATAATGGAAAGACGACCCAGAGACTCTTGTTCGACACCTGTGGGTTGCTGAGCATGAAATGATCAGACAGTTCAACGGTCAGGAAGTTGAACCTTCCAACAACGCCGAATGAAAAAGCCTTCGCACAGAGATGAGAGGAGTCCGTTTAGGAAGAGGTCAGACCACTGTAGTTTACTGGTCGACTGTAGGGTTGGAAAGACTGTTGAGCCAAACACGCGCGTTAGGGAAAGAGCTACCCATGGCTTCTTGTTGATCACCGTTCTCCATGATTTATAATCCTCCAATATAGTCTGCAACCTGAAGCAAGAGAATGATTCCAAGATGTAGACGCAGCCGATGGAAACATACATGGAAACAAGGACAACGCTGGCGACGAAAGCTCGTTTTCGGAACGAATCATCCCGATAGTCAGCCAGATATTTCGCATACTGGGTGATGATGATGCCCAGAAGGAACGAATGAATGAAGCCACTCAAGAGAATGGCACTAGGGATCTCCACAACCGGTTCTGCAGATAAAGTGTTATCCATAGCATAGGAGGACGAGGGCAAACGACTTTGAAACTCTTCAGCAGCCGGTGGCTGACATGGACAAAGAAGGAAAGCAACCAAGACTGGACTGCCAAGAGCAGAACGAGGGAAAAAGAGAAATGTAGTGAACTTAATTGGACGTACGATACTAACACTAAAGAAGGCTGCTATGGATCGGAGAAGCGAGCATGGTGCTCACGACACCCGCCGTAATGTGTCCCAGGCATCTTCATGTTCAGAAGAGCAGTGCAACACCAACTGGTCGATCGTCGCCCGTAGAAACGGTTGCGGCGGATCTGGTGTGTAACCCATGTTATACCGAGCACTAGAAACCGTTTTCGAGGTGTGAGGAGAATCATGAGGCCTGAAGAAACAAAATCACTCACACACATAGTTTACAATTTTGTGACCCCTCAACCTCGTCATCATCATCCATTAAAGCGGCGACACAGTCTTCCACTAACCGAAAACCATCAAGACCAACCTCGATGGCGTCATCATCACTTTCTTCCTCGTCCTCCTTGGGATTTTTCTCAATCTGGTCAGCTATCCTTAGCCTTTTGGATGGCTGTCCCTCTGTGTCGGCATCATCGTCATTTCCCCGCTTCAAAGGTTGCTCAGAGAGCCGCGATACAACCGCAACAGGGGTTGGTGAATTCGGTGGAACCGATATTGTAGGTGAGATGGGGTTCGGCTGGTCGGCTGATGGTCCAGAGGCTGGTGGGATATCTTGTGGATAACCTGAAGGGTCCTCAGAAACAGGTGATGAGCAGGCCAGATTTTCTGCCGCGGGGAGGGGCACGACTGTAGTCGAAACGGAAGACGTCTGATTTGATGATGGGGTAGAGTAGGACGGTGGCGGAGATGCTGAAACTGCGGGAGGTTCGACGTGGCTTATACTACGGCTCCTCCATTCTGAGAACACCGACAATGCCTCTCGGACACGTCCTTCCTATTTAAAAAGTCAGTGAGGGTGTTGGTATACGGCTTACACCTTACTGATTGGGTCTCATGTACATTCGCAGTAGCTGGCTATAGGATAAGATGATTGAAGCAAGTCGCAGACAGAAAGGAGGGGCACGATACACACTTGATTAGCGGATTCTACAAGCCCGTTACTCGAACGCACCTAGAGGGGACGCGGGATTCACTCACCTATCGTTTCGGTGACATGCTGCGTGGGTACATCGTCGTGTTCCAAGAAGTGTTTTGCTATTGATATTTCGATATTGGGACAACTTGCAAAGGATTGACCGCTGAGGGGGTTGGCTGGAGAACTTGGCTCCTGTGGATGAATACGGTTGATATATTCGCGAAGTTGTTTGATTTCTGTGCGTGCAGCTGAGTAGTAAGCATGAAGGCGGTGATACTCCGAAAGGAGTTGTTGGTAGGGGATGTCTGAAGGTCGAGCCGCCAAGTATGCTTCGTTCTGCTTGACTAGGAGGCCCTTTTCATTGACGAGCGCTTGAATTTGTTTTTCTAGGGAGGCAACTGTGTGTTTCGACTGTTCGTCTTGTAGGTGAAGTGCACGCGACAGATTTCTGTTATCCTGAAAGAGTTTAACATTTTCTGATTGCCACTGTGCATTCTGTCTCTCCAAATCCTGCATTTTCTGTGACATCCCTGGGTAATAACCGAGTTCTGTGAGGCATCCATTTGCAGTATTTGCCAGAATCTCTACAATTTTACTTCGTAACGAAGGAGCAAAGTCGTTGGGTGATATGCGTTGATCCCTACAGATGTTGTGTAAACTGCGAGGAGGGTGATAGAATGGCGATGATTACCCGACATTGTGTGTATCTGCAACAGTATTGGGAATGCTCATGAAGGAAACGAGGATGAAATGAATGAGATACACAAACAAACGACGAGGCTACACTCGGTATGTACAGTATACAGCTCAAGGCACGACAGTGATGGATCATTCTCTGGAAAGATAACACCACGTCCTGGGTCACTTCTTCCCGTATTCAGCGATATCAACTTCCCCTTGTTCCAGGAATATACTATAAGCCCTTCTTCGGAAAGCGGCCCGGATTCCGCAAACACTTACTTCATCATGATCAACTATATCCTGCTAGTATCTCGACAAGGCGAGTTCTTTCTAGGCTTATCAGCAAGGTCCTAGTCAACACCATCGATTATAAACCCACAGGAAAAGTCCGTTTGGCGAAATGGTTTACGACCATGGCTCCCAAGGTCAAAGTAAAAATCGTCAAGGACGTTACCCAGCTGGTTCTGGCACGTCGGACACGGATGTGCAACTTCCTTGAGTATAAAGGTATGGTTGATGTTCTACACCACATCGCCATCTCATTTGGCTTTGTAGACACCAAGGTTGTATACCGTCGATATGCGTCATTGTTTTTCGTATGTGGAATCGGATCCTCGGACAATGAGCTAGTGACCCTGGAGATCATCCATCGTTACGTTGAAGTTCTTGACCGATACTTCGGGAATGTGAAGTGTTCTATCTGTATCTTTGGCTTCTATGGACTGATTATAGTTTGCAACAGGTTTGTGAACTGGATCTGTGAGCCATCGCCACCCACTTAAGACTTGACTGACCGCAAGAAAGTATTTTCAACTTTCAGAAAGCATATGCAGTCAGTCACGACAATGACCCTCCGGTAGCGACTGCTGAAGTGTTCTAGATTTTGGATGAACTCATAATAGCCGGAGAACTTCAAGAGTCATCGAAGAAATCGGTTCTTCGAGTGGTGTGCTGGTTATTGCCCGCTTGTTCCCTACTCTGATGAACTTGTTTTTTCAAGGTAACCATGTCGGACAGTGTTGAAGAACAAGAGAATGCCGAGGATACTATGGCTCGACTTGGCTCAAGAAGTGGTTAGGCGCCTTTCATAATTTCATGTTCAATGGAAGAACTCCCATGTGTTTTTTTTTGTTCTTCAAGGTCCAATGATGTAGCGGTGGTAGTTCACATGTTTTACCTTCAAGTTACCCTGCTGACACTCGTAATGAGAATGAGTCATTTTGGTGACGAGAGGCCGTCCTTTCGGGGCTGTGGCGGGCTGTGGTCGCCGTTGAGTTCCTGTTGCGGCGGGGCTGTTGCCCAAATTTGGAGGTGGGAACTCGCTTATCGTCCAATCAGAGCCGAGTAAATAGCTGACAATATCAGAATGCCGCCCACTTAAATACGATAATTCGGAAAGACACCTGAACAGATTCCCTCCTATAATGTCCATCGCATACCACAACGACCTCCTTGCACCCTACCTCGCTCTTCCTCAGGGCGATAAAGTCCAAGCAGAATGTACGGCCACCCCAATGTCCCCTGACGCCTCTGACCTTCCAACCAGACGTTTGGATCGATGGCGATGGTGGCCTTCGTTCAAAGACAACCGTTGGTCCTTTTACCTGGTCTCCACATACTTACCTTATAGCATTTGATCTAGACCGTTAGCAAAAAAGTGACGGATATCGGTCAACTTCGGGTCTGGGATTTTGACGGTTCATCGACCAACCAAGCTCCCGGACACGACTCCGATGTCTACCTTCGACCTGCTTCCATCTTCAAGGATCCCTTCCGTGGCGGTGACAACATTCTTGTCCTTGCCGAGACGTACAACAACGACGGAACCCCTAACCGGACCAACTACCGCCACCATGCCAAGAAAGTTATGGATCAAGCGACAGATGAGGTACCGTGGTTTGGCCTCGAACAAGAGTATACCCTTTTCGACGCCGATGGTGCACCTTATGGCTGGCCCAAAGGCGGATTTCCTGCCCCCCAAGGCCCATATTACTGCGGTGCAGGTGCGTCATATCAATTCCTTAGGACCATCACTGTTGATCAACTAACCGGCGCTTAGGCACTGGCAAGGTCTTCGCTCGCGATCTTATCGAGGCACATTACAGGGCCTGCCTCTATGCCGGTATCAACATCAGCGGCATTAACGCCGAGGTCATGCCTTCCCAGTGGGAATTCCAGGTTGGTCCTTGCGAGGGGATCTCAATGGGTGATCACCTGTGGATGGCGCGATACCTGCTCGTCCGGATTGCTGAGCAATGGGGCATCAAAGTCTCATTCCACCCCAAGCCTTTGCAAGGCGACTGGAATGGTGCCGGATGCCATACCAACTATAGCACCAAGGCGATGCGCGAACCAGGAGGAATGAAACACATCGAGGCCGCGATTGAGAAGTTGTCCAAGAGACATGACGAACACATCGCCGTCTACGGCGAAGACAACGATATGAGGTTGACAGGACGTCACGAGACAGGACACATCAGCGCTTTCAGTTCGGGTGTTGCGAACCGAGGTGCTTCCATTCGTGTGCCTCGACATGTTGCTGCACAAGGATATGGGTATCTGGAAGACAGACGCCCTGCTTCTAATATTGGTATGTTCACCGAGTTCGCTTTGTTTTTCTATGCAAGAATCTGACCCTTGGTGGAAAAGATCCTTACCGCGTCACTGGTATCATCGTTGAAACGACCGTTCTCGACAAATAAATCTGAGTAGCATTCCGGCCTTAATATATCGTGAAAGGAAACATATGGACGGACTTGTAGCATATTTGTTCTCCTAAATCAATGGAAACAAGTTGGAAACACCGCGACAATTTTTTTTTTTTTTTTTCAGATGAAGACTCGGAATATCATATTATGATTCCGGCGGAACTTGGCGGGCCGATAACGCACCCCCATATATCATGTCTCAAAGAATCATCTCTCCATTAGTTCATCGTTATTATGGATCCATTCCTCAACAGAACACCGTTTTCTGCCAATTCTCTGAAATCAAGAGATGATCTCTCTAAATTCCTCATAGATCTTCTCGACCCTTTGGCAGCACATACTTCCCCCGCTGGAGCCAGGGTCCACCTGGGTCACACTGGAACACACTATGACGAAGTAGCCGCACAGCTCGAGGGGTTTTCTCGTCCGATCTGGGGTCTGGCGTCGTTTCTCGCAGGAGGCGGCCGCTACGAAGGGACCAACCGTTGGGTGGATGGACTCACAAATGGCAGCGATCCGAAAAGTGACGAGTTTTGGGGATATATGCGAGACAAAGATCAGCGTATGGTCGAATGTTCTGCAATTGGTTTCTCCATCGCAGTTGCGAAAGATCAACTGTGGGACCCCCTGAGTCCTCAGGCGAAATTGAACTTGGAAAAGTGGCTCGCTGGGATGAATGACAAGGAGATGCCCAATACAAATTGGCTTTGGTTTAGGGTACGTCTCACTATTACGCCGACGGCAAAGTGGTTTCTTCAGTATGGAGGATTGTCGGCTCAGAATAATCCTTGTTTCTTGGTATATTTCAGGTATTCGCCAATCTTGGATTGCGGAAAGCGGACTCTTCGCGTTTCGACGCTGCACGCATGAAGGCGGATCTCGATCAGCTCGACACATTTTATTTAGGCAGGGGATGGTCCAGAGATGGACCGGAGGGCGTCGGGCGGCTCGATTACTATTCGTCGTCGTTCGCTATCCAGTTTGCCCAGTTGGTCTACTCGAAGCTTGGGCAGGAGTTCGATCCCGTGCGGTGCGAGGAATACAGAAACCGAGCTCGAGCGTTTGCGCAGGATTTTGTTCATTATTTTGACCCACAAGGTAGAGCATATTCAAGTCTTCCAAGGAGTGCACGAAGCTGAAAAGCCTCCATGACGAGGGCGTGCAATCCCTTTTGGGAGGAGTCTGACGTATCGATTTGCCATGTCTTCCTTCTGGAGCGCTCTCGCATTTGCAGACGTCGAATTGCCCAAACCACTCACATGGGGTGTCGTGAAAGGCCTGCAACTGCGCAATATCCGGTATTGGGCTAACCAGCCAGGAGCATATGGACCCGATGGCACCTTGACGATCGGATATTGCTATCCCAACCATAGTATCACCGAAAATTATACTTCTCCGGGGTCGCCATACTGGTGCTGTAAAGCATTCCTGTCACTCACACTTCCAGAAACACACCCCTTCTGGACCGCCAAGGAAGAACCGTATCCCGAGGCGTTGCTGGAAATGACGAAGTTTTTAAATCACCCTTTGCATATCGTTACGAACATGGGAGGTCATACATATCTCCTGTCTTCTGGGCAACAATGTTCGTATCCAGTGAAACAAAGCGCAGCAAAGTATGGCAAGCTGGCATACTCTTCGGCATTCGGATACAGCGTGCCGGTCGGTAATGGAACTCTCGAAGAGCTCGGCGGAGACAACACGCTGGCTTTGAGTGATGACGAGGGGGAAACTTGGAAGTGCAGGAGAGAGGCCAAGGAGGCCAAGATAGAAGGAGAGAGGTGGTTGAGGTCTATGTGGTATCCATGGAAAGATGTTGAGGTCGAGACTTGGTTGATACCTCCCCAGAAGGAGTCACCTTCATGGCACTTGCGCGTCCATAGGCTCAAAAACTCAAGGGCTTTGATTTCTGCAGAGGGAGGGTTTGCAATCTACGGACAAGGCAAGGACGGACGAGCGTTGGAACACTCGACAGGAGAGGAATTTGGGACGTGTGAGAAGGATGGCGAAGGAAGGGCGACGTCGCAGGCTGGTGTTTCTGGAATTGTGGATCTGGGTTCGGGCGAAAGGAGGGCCAGAGCTTTGCGCACGGACGCCAACACCAATTTGGTTGTTCCCCGAGCTATTGTGCCGACTCTCGTGCATGAGCATTGGTCGAGTGACAGGAACCGCTGGTTAGTGACAGGCGTTTTCGCGATTCCGAGCGAACATGAAACCGAGGGTGCGAAGCCAGGATGGACGGCAGAGTGGGAGAAGCGTCCCAAGGTTCCCAAGGAGATCATGGCCAAGATAATGTTGATGTATACCACAAGGCAGTGAACTGTGATGGTCAGTATATTATCCGTAAGTAAATTCCTTGTTGAAATGAAAACATTCTTAGATGTGATCCAAACCCCAGTCAAAGGACTTCGATCTATTGCCAAGTTATATGCAAAGTCTATCGGTCTAAGCAACAGAATCCATAGATATAGCAAAAACACTCTCTCATCACCGTTTCCTTGGAGCAACTTTCCTACGTCTTCCACCAGCTTTCGCGGCAGGGATATATGATGTCTTTCCGGCCGACCCACTTCCGCTTTCAGGCCCCGATACATCGTCATCGACATCGGTGTTATCCTGCTCCGCAGTTTCTACCTTGTTTTTGGTGGAGCCGACCTTGAACAGCGACTTTGCGAGGGAAACGAACCAAGTGTTTGAGAGACTGGGATAGACGGCAGAGTTGGAATCGAGCAGGTGCATGTCGCCCGACGGATCCAGCTATGTTAAATGTGAAAGAAAGCCTATCGTGAGTGAAGGTCCACGTACGATGTAGACGTTTGATCCTTCAACAACCATGTCAATCCATCGAGCGGTCAGACCGTCATCCTGTCCACCAACGTTGACTCTGACCTGTATAGTGATGAGTTCTATCGTCGCTAGGATTTCATCGAGAGCCCACTTTTCTCTGTCCCTCAATGGGAGTGAGCTTCGGACCCCAAGCAGCGGCTCTCGCTTTGCTCGTGAACCGCTCGATACGTTCAAGGTCCCGCCTATAGTTGATTCGCTGGACGACCAGTTGCAGTCCCGAGGTGAGGATAGTCAGGAATGTGAGAACAGCCTGTAAAAAAAAGAACATACGTCATCAACAATTGACGATTAAGGTGGACTCAAGAACATCAACACTCACCCCCAGCCCAGGGCGGAAGCGCGAATAGTAGTAGCCGGTCCCTCTCCACTTCGGAACTCCATTCTTGTAGAAGAAATCATACCGCTTCCTGCCCTCCTTATTCCTTAATATGGCAGCAATGACGCCAAGGCGGGCGAAACGTTCATGAATGCCCTTGACACCCGGGTTTTTATCCGGGCTGAATAAGGACTCGTCAGCACTACTGAATTTCGATGGGGAGTGGGGACATACTGGAGCTGTATGCTCATTTTTCGATAGGCTTTTGAAATTTCAGCGGTAGACGCGGTCGACGGGAGGTCGAGCCATGAGTAAAAGGTTGTCCCTCTGCCTTCGGCAGCCTCTACCTCGCTGACTAGGTCGAATATTTCGTGGTCCTCCTGCGGATCAGTTCAAAGGACATCAGCGAGCTGGTCGGACGACGCGGGAACAGGGGTCAGCATGCCTTCTCCCATCTGGAAAGAATGTGAGGTTAACCAGCGGCGAAGTGAGGCAAGACAGGAATAGCGCACGCAAGCACAGTCGTTGCCAGAACGGCCAAAAATGCAAAGAAATAGAACGCCCTCATGCTGATGTGGGTGGAAGTCGAGTAAAACCTCGTCGGACTGCTGGCAGCTCAACTTGGCACGTGCTCATCGTCAGAAGCAATGCCATCCAAGCGTCGATGTCCAACTTGTGGATCTCGACAATGGCATAAAGAACCTTCGAGTGGACTCATCGCTTGCAGTGAAGGGCACGTCCTCCAAGTGATATATTCCGAAATCGTAATCTACACAACTGTGCTAACGGGAAACAGAACTATCGCAGTGAGGTGACCGATGCAGACGAGCTGGGTCCGCACGCGCTGAGAAAACGGACACTCAAGAGTGCAAGGGAGAAGAAGGGTAGGCCCAGCAGAGCTAATCCTCAACGTGTGTCTGATCTGTTATCTGCACCTCGATCAGTCCCTCATCTTGAAACACAGTGTACCATGGCGCCCGTGGCCGATTTCATTATTTCGAATGTCTGCAACTCTTGCTCCGAAAACAAATCGTGGTTCTGGTACGCGAATGGAAGCTTCCCCCTGAATTTGAGGTGCGTGCGGTTTCATTCTATGCAGAGGATGCCAATGTTAAATAAAGGATATCTGCAGATCGTTTGTCGGGACGTATGGGCGTTGCACTTGGCCCTTTTGCCGACACCGCCCCCCGGGGAGCATGATTATATCCAAGCGATGGACGTGAACAAGGACGTAAGCGGAGGCGACAATAATGGGTCGCAAGAGCTGGAGGGAGATACGTTGGGAGAAGCGGGTGATGGGGTGATCCAAGATGACGAAGAGCCAGAAGGAGATGCCGAGATTGAGGCTTTGCTTGATGAAAATTCAGAATTGGAAGAGTCGTCGGAAGAAGATGAAGATGAACAAGTGGAGAAGGGCAAGGAAGGTTCCAAGAGGGGAAAAAGGCATGGTCTGGGTGTGTATGAAAAACCGGCGAGTACGATTGCTGTGTTGGTAGTTGCATGTTGGACGATGCGGATTCCTGTGTTGTATCGTGACTTTACCAGGCATGTCGTTTACATTGAGCTCGAGGTTCAATTGACTGAATATGTCATCGACAGATTGATAGAGAGATACGAGCTACCTTATCTCGATCCTGTTGCGCGACAATTGCTGCCGAGGGACATGATGCTGCACTTGTCTAAACACAACATGCAGGCTCTGTCCCCCTATGTAGGGTGACCCTCTGCACCTTTTCCGGCCATTCGCTGAAGCGAAACAAAACAGCATGCACCGACTACAGAGGTTCTTCATGGGCTTGCATCGAGGCTGTCGAGGCTGATGTACAGGTCGTATCGGGTATTTACGCCGGAGGCAAATGTGGCACCGATGCTGTGGCGCGTGGTCTCGCAGGGGTTGTGTGGCACACGTAAGTTTTCTGCTGGAGCTGCCTGAATCGAGCGGCTGAAGTTTCATGGAGCTGTGCTCTACCGAATGACAAAACGGGTGGGGCGTATATTGTCGCTTCCTCTGACGTTACACGATACGCTTTCGCCCAGACTCGGAAAGCTCAAGAGCTATGGTCCGGAGCGGCATACGTACGACAACGTGCCCCCTGAAGTGGCACTGATCAGCGCAGGAATCATAGTGCTGAAGATGGTGTACGGGTTGGACGGACGACCGAGGTGAGGGGAGAGTATACGTCGTTTAAGCTCGAGGTTGTTGAAGGTTGAGTGAGCAGAGTGCCGCGGAAGGACGACGACGCGGCGTGTGGGCTGCCGGAGGTGGGGGAGTATTTGGCAAGGCTGACAAGAATGGAGGGGGCGGATGGAAAGGGTATGTTTGATGCGCGACGGAACGACGTGTGAGTCTGGCGCCGAGAAGTGGCATGATGATTGATTATGAATGGAAACAGACGGATGGAAGAACTGAACGAGGAGGAGATGGACGCGTACCTGGGGTTCGGGGAGCAGGCGTTGGTTGGCGAGGCGAGCGGAGGTAAGCATGGGCCATTCGGCGGCGAGTTCGGCGGGCTGATGGCACCAGATCCTCTGCTTGAAAGGTACTTTCCGTTGCGGAAGAAAGGGGCCGAGCGTAGCGGAGAATTAAAGACACATCCAGGGGGGCTGCCAGCGGTGACGGCGGATCCAGCGTCGCGTGAGTTGCGGCCCGGAGAGGGGTATCGCGTGTACCGGGCGCAGGACGTGTGTGGGACCGTGGACGCCGCGTACGGCGTGGTGCTCGGGCATGCGGCGCGGTGGGTGGGGGTGTCGGAAGAGCACCTGGCTGTTGTTGTGGAGCGGTATGAGAGACGGTTGATGCGCGATAAAAATAGGCGAGGTGTGACAGTGTGACATTGCATACATCCATGAGCCTGAGCCGAGCCGAGCTGGGTCGACTGCTCGCTGTCTCGACTGCTGTCTTGCGCGCCCATCGTCGTCTCCATGCGTCGCTTCGCCGCGTCCGTCTTTGCCCCCAGGCGCGACAAAGCCCCGCCGTCCGTCGCCTCCGATGCCAGCCTCGCCACCGCCTCTGATGACCATCTCTCCCTACACAAAAAGTCTTGGAAATCCTGGTTCAAGGCTCCCGCCCACAAGCTCGCCCTCTCCGTCGACTACTCCTCTCCATACGAGACAGACAGCGACGACGTCCATCTGCCCTCCGCCGACCTTGCTCGTCTCGTCGCCAACAGTCTCCTCCCCCCCCTGACTCAGCCCCCGTCCCCCTTTGCACACCCCTCTAATGCCCCCTTCATTTTCCCGCGCTCATGCAACCCCCCAGATTCATCGCCCCCGCGCCAGACACTTCGCACCATCACCCTGAAACGACGCCTCCACCGCCGCCTCCTCGTCGACCCACACCGTCTTCACCCCCAAAACCCTCCCCTCGTATCTCCCGCTCCGACCTCTGACCTCATGGACATTGCGCCGTCTTCCGCTGCCGTCATTTCTCTTGTCAGTCCCGGCCTTACCCGCTGGATCTCCCGACCCTGCTTTGAAGATCGATATGCCGTCTACGTCCCTGCCCCCGACGGCTCCGTCTCTCCTCGTCCAGTCGCCGCTTCTTCCCTTGCCATCGCCGAGCTTGAGTACTCCGAAGCACTCGAAGCAATGGTCGAGCAAGACTATGAATCTGAACATATCCCCTCACCATTGCTCATCACCACTCCTCCAACCCCCACCCCCGACTTTCCCCCTTCTCGTGAGTTCCAATGCCACTCCACTCCCATGCCACTCTGCTGATCCCATCATTTTCCAGCCCCGCCCGATCTATGTCTCATACCTGCCCAATCACTCCTCGAAAATCGACGCAACCAGTCACCCTCGTTCGCCATCACTCCCCTCAAATCCGCACCCCCACCTGCTCCGCCCATCGTCGCTTCTGGTTTACCACCCAAACGTGGTGTTCATTTTGCCGAAGACGACGAAAAGGACGACGTCATTCCTCTCGGTTATGTCCTCAGACAAAAACAGAAACGCCAGGAAAAGGCTAAATTTTTGAAATCCGAAGCCGATCGCAGAGCTCTGGAGGAAGAGAGGCTCAAACAGCAGGCAGAAAAACAGCAAGCAGAAAGACGTAGACGAGAGGCAGAAATTGTAGAACGCGCGACTGAATACAAGGCTTTGGAGAGCGAGAAAAGGCTCATAGAGGACAAGAAAAAGCGCATGTATGCCGAACAGGTGGCTGCCGCTCGTACAAGAAGAGAGTTCGCGCGAGCAGGTGGTGTCCCTTCCTCGAGGTCTTCAAATAATGACCAACCAGAAGGCTTGTTCCCCGCTTCCGCGTCTTCTTTGACTTTAGAACGTAATAAACCGCCACCTACCCGCAGGCATTCTAGACAAGACGAACCCACATTTCCTCCTGTTCCGCCGCGGAGGGAAGCTTCTGAGCCAACCCTAATCCCCATCACCAGAGCTGATCCCCCTGCTCCTCCCTCGTCCTACCACGACTCCTCCAACTCGCCAAGCAGCTCAAGACCCCCAAGCCTCGGCACTCCACCTACTCCGAGCTCCCTTGCCGCCCCTCCTACACCTGGCTCCGGATGTTTGCCGCACGATCTCGCTTCACCCGAGGATGTCCGCGCCGCGATGGCGGCCGCCATGAGTCGAAGCAAGAAACGTATTTCTTTTGGGACGCAGAACGGTTCGACCACCAGCCTTGCCGGAGACCGTTTGGCAACTTATCCAATATGGACTGGCAGCAACCACAGTCTCAATAGCATGGTTGTTCCTCTCCCGGTGATGCCCATACCACCCATGATGCCCATGGGTTACGTCATGATGGACATGCCGCTTTTGCCGCCGACACCCCCGTTCATGATGCAACAGTATGCCCGCCACTCCGGTTCTCAGGGCTCTGGGTCCGGGTCTTCGAGAGGGAATTTGTCACGACAGTCAAGCACAGAGCGGGTGGGAGGACGAAGGGGCAGCCAGAGCAATCATGGTCATAACCATCCGCGTAGCGCTTCCTTTCCTGATCAACTTGCCCCCCAACATCATCCGTCATCGTCGTTCAAGTCGCATTTATCGTCGCAACAAATCGCAGAGTCGAGGAGGGCTAGTATGCCTGTCACACCGCAACACCGTGGAAAGGCGAAGCAGACCACCAGTCAACAGCGTCCTCAACACACTCAACATCTATCCTATCAATCTTCACGGCCACAACCGTCACAACAGCAGAGCCCTTGGACCGGGTTGCCGACACAAAGTGGGAAACTGCCCAGTGGGTTGTCGCCTTCAAAGCCAGCGCAGTCCAGTTTAAGGAGTTCCTCGGCACGAAAGCATCTCGTCCCATAGCCCAGGCCTCCCCCACTGCCATCTTCTTCCGTCTGCTTCATCTATTTCGGCACGATCGACCTGCGACAGGTCCAGGTCTACCATTTCACCCATTCGGACTCGGCAACAACATCCTACTCCCTCGATCCATCTGTCTGTTCTTGGTTTCTGTACGTATACAGTAAGTAGGATCCACACATTTCAATCCCTGCTCTGGCTTTCTCTCTCATCATCGCATCACTGCAACCAGCATATATATCCCTATCACCCATATCTTACACCCGCTTTACAACAGACGTTCGTTTATCCTTTTGCCCCTTTATACACCACACTTAACGCTCTTTGGACACCGTCCCAATCTAATCTCATCTCTTCACCAGTCTCCCGCCTCTCTTTCCCTCTTTGGCTCTCTCTCATGATTCCAAGTCTCGCTTCCCCGACGGCTGACACACCACAAATACCACATAAACTAGATGGACTACTACCTCCTGGACTCTTTTGTACATATGTCTGTCAGGAGCTCAAATGCAAGTCACAAGGATCGTTTCATTTTCATCAATGGTGGTTGTCCACTGTGCCACTGAGATGTCAATGGAAACATCAGAAGAAATTGAATTAAGGACTATCATCAAACTGATAAAGGTGAGTACAATCGCCTCCAACAAGTTTCACAAACGCGGGGCAACAACGTTTGTGATTGCGATGGCTCCTTGTAGAGAATTCCAAACCATCTCATAAGCAATTGCTTGCTGCGTCACCAATTGCAAGATGATTGCAGAGCGTGCTTCGTCAACATAATTCCCGGACTCTGCTTTCAGCATATCCCAAACTGAAACAGAGCCCAAGACGGATAAGATCTTCTCAGAAGACCGTGATACATCTATGGCACGAAGTCTCTTGCTGAAGGCTGAGGAGTCCCTGCTTGCGGCTTCGAGTTTGTCGCGCACTCGGTCGAGCATGGCTACATGGTCGCCTCGGGATAGCTGGAATTCTGATACCCGATGTTCGAGCTGGAAGACAGGCTTTCGGCAGGTTCCGTTACTTGTGGACTTGATTGATACGTACCTCTGAACATACTTTTCTGGGTCTTGTAGGAGCAAGCTCCCATATCTCTCCCTCCTCGAGCTCCTCCGAATGAGCCCTGGAAATTGTCGCTGATGTGAGCATAGTGAGCACAGGTATCTCCACTTGTCTGTCCCCCCGCGAAGGCGCTCTTATGGATGACAAGGTTCCTGAAATCGACTTTTTTCTAACAATCATGTTCCCCAGAGCGGTGCGTTGAAAAAGAGACTGGGCCATGGATTGAAGCGATTCGATTTTGCGTAAGATGTTCAAATAATCCGTCAATGTGAATTGCGTATTCGGAAAGGGTTGCGACAAATGATCGTCGTGGCTGTCCTTGATATCCACCATCCACTTTTGCAATTCATACCAGTACGGGACTGAGGACCTGATAGTGAGCGGTAAACCAGCAAGTTCGGCGAGCTTCTCATTCAGACATTCCTGTGCGTATATGTCAGAAAAAGCGTGATAGAAAGGTACAGAAGGGAGGGATCATTATTCGCCTGAGTAACGGTGAGGATCTTCCGGTCTACCGATTTTTTGTCACTGAACAGTTGCAATTTGAATCTTATTTTGATAGCATCTGCTAGTAACCTACGAAATGTGACTTCAAGGTTGAGGGAGGAAACGTGGCGAGCGCGCACCTAATTAAATGTATGCAAAAATCTTGCCCATCAGTATCCATTGTACTAGCTGTAGACGGCCAACAGTAAGTCGCAGACACCAATGTCTATTCAGTCGCTTTTTAAGTGGATGGGTCCCATGTCTGTTTGTCTGTATTTCGGAAGCTTGTTCTGAGAATTATTACGTAGAACTGATGCGGTGGGGGAGTTGTCATAATAATGAGCCCAGTCCCAGGAAACCTAAGATATCGTACGTGCCGTCGCAGCGCTGTCGCTACAAATGGATTCCATCATTGACATTGTCTGAATGTTCTTGAGCCACTTCAGTCGTGGTGGTGGACTCAATTGATGTTGTATTGGCTGTGGTCCCAGGATCGAGGTCATAATGAGTGCCCGCATGTATGCCTTTCTCGCTGAGAGCGAGTTTCAGTAATAAAATTCGTTCTTCCTGTGACCCACTTGCTCAAGGTAAGATTGAGGTAGGAACCATCAACTGGATTCAGATTCATGAACGCACATCACGACCTCGTTCTCTTGGAGCGCCTTTACGAACTCCGGATCCGGATCTGCGGGCGAATCCGCCAAGTATTCACGGAGGGTGTCCTGCGTCTGCTTCAGATGGTGAAGAGAATTTTGAAGACGTGTTATTTCTAAGGACGGAGCTGGTCCGATGGGAATTATCGAGATGATCAAGCACCCAACCTTCTGTGATTATAGAAACATCCATTGCAGTGGCCTCAACCAATGTAAATGGTTGCGAATAGCGAGACTTGAATTCCATGTCAAAAAATGAGTTGTGGCGGATGGATGTCCAGAGAAGAGTATGTGTTTATTCTATGCAAAGGGTATATATAGATAAAACATTACTCCTTGAAAATCTCTGGCCATACGACGCGTAACTGCTCCAAGTTCGAGATAACATCTATGCCATCGTCATATCCTGCCCTAGCAGCCTTTTCATTGTTGATTTTCTTCAAGACCCCACCCTCCACCGTCTCTAGACCCTTTTCACAAAAATGGACACATCGGGCCCAGCCCTGCGCACGAGCACCGTCAATGTTGGACCTACTATCGTCTACAAAGTAACATTTAGCTGGATCAGTTATGCCAGCCTTTTCCATCGCCTGGGTGAAACTTCGACTCAGCTTCCACAACACACGGACAGGAAGACATACCGTCTGGTAGAACGCCGCTTCTGGTTTACAGACAAAGTTTGTGACTTCGTAATCACAATAGACCATTCCGTCTATCAAATCGTCTAATTTGAGGATGCGCAAGACCCGTTGCGCATGCTGGAGGAATGTCAATGGTGCAGGACCTAGAATGGAACGATGGTCATACATTGCGGTAAGCGTTCGTCAACGTCCAAACTTGTGCCTTGGATCTGTCGATAGCTTCGAAGAGTTTGCGTACACTGGGATCGTATTTGATCATGTCTTCCAGTGGCAGAGATCCGTCGCACTGGCGGTCAAAATCGAGCGGATCTTATCGCGTACGTAGATGAGTATCGGAGCGTGTATGCGAGAACAATGCTAGATCAGGCGTTACCAATGTCATGATGGCGAGTCAAACCGCGGAGAGCAAGGCCATACTGAGAGTAGTATTTGAGATGAAGTTCATGAGCCTCTTCGTGTGTGAGCCCCAGTTTAACGAAGTAATCTGCGTATGCCGTGTGAGATCGTCGACAGAAAGCGCCACGCCGATGCAGACTAAATCCCAACCGTGAATCCGCTCCCCCATTACATGGGAAATCTTGGAGCTTGCAGAGTAAAGAGTGTTGTCGATATCGAACCAGACAACGACGCGGTTGTCTGTTGGTATAGTCATGATCCAAGTTCAATAATCTAATCTATAATCTTATCGCAAATGACAGCACGTGTTCGGCAAATTCCGAGCTAGCTGTGTAGCTATCAAGCCACCCACGACGAGACTCTCATAGAACATTATCGGCATCGGCCTCGACGACCTCAAGAACAAAGTACGCCAAAGCTTGCGATAGGTTTTACGACGGTGTTGATCGTTTATCCAGATGGCCAGAAGCAAAGAACTCGTCCCCGGTATCGGACGCCTCTCCCGCTCCCAAGTAGCCGCCCGTCGCGGTCTCTACAAGGGTATCAAAAAATCCGACAAGCCCGCCGCCCCTTCCGCCCCCGAATTCGTCGAGAAGACTGTCGGTGGGGACAAGAATGGCGGCAAGCGTCTCGTGCCTACTTCAAAAGCCACGCGCTTCTACCCTGCTGAAGATGTCCGCCAACCAAAGAAGAGCCGCAAATCACCTAAACCACCCTCCCTTCGCACCTCTATCACACCTGGCTCCGTTTTGATTCTGCTCGCTGGCCGTTTCCGGGGGAAGCGAGTTGTATTTCTGAAGCAGCTGGAGAGCGGTTTGTTGTTGGTGACGGGCCCCTTCAAGATCAACGGTGTTCCCCTGCGACGGGTCAACCAAGCCTATGTTATCGCCACATCCACTAAACTTGACCTCGACGACCTCAAAGTGCGTCACTCATAACTATTCTCATTATGAATTACGACAAACATCTGTTGATATCAGGTCGATGAGAAGATCAACGATGCCTACTTCGCCAAGACTGCCAAGAAGGGCCCTCGGTCGGCGGAGGAGGAGTTCTTCGAGGATGGGAAGCCGAAAGCCAAGGAGTCGCTTCCTGAGTCCAGGACCGCTGACCAAAAGGCGGTCGATCAGTCCGTTCTTGCTGCCGTGAAGAAGACTGAGAGCCTTGTGAAATATCTGAAGGCCAGCTGGGGTCTGTCGAAGGGTCAATACCCTCATCAGTTGGTGTTCTGATTTCGTTGATGAGGGGGCAGGGGGGATAGTTTATGACCTAGGCTATGACATGAAATATCCTTTTTTTTTCTTCTGCGAGAATACATGCAGACGTTTGTAGGATACGGTGAGATGTTCACGTGATAATGGACTTGTGGTTCCCTTCCAAACATGCTGGCGTTGCGTCAGACGCAATTCCAACCACAACTCTCCTCTTGCCTTCGTCGCCGTCCTCGTTATGGGCAAGGGCCCCTCCACCAACGTCTTTTCATGCAGGGTCTCTGTGATGCGTTTCTCGATCTAGCCATTGCTTTGCCAATCCCCCCAGCTCTACCTCCGTATTCAACCACGATTATTGCAACGACGGTGGTCGCACGCGCCGCACTCCTTCCAGTTGCAATATGGGTGCGCCAACTGCCAGGTCCCTTGTCAACATCATGCTGACCGCACTCCAGGGCAAGAATCGGACATGGAGAATCGAGGAACTCGTCGCCCCAGAGATTGAAAAGTTGAAGCCGATCGTCTCCAAAGAGGTGCTTCATCAAATGAAAAAGGAGAGAATCTGCGGCGACAAGCCCTTTCTCCAAGAAACGCACGCGAAACGATGCATCGAACTGGTGCGGGAATTCTAGTCATATACCGCCTTGCTGGTTCTTACTCATATCAGCTATCGGCCCGACGGAAAGAGTTATTCAAGGAACACAAGTGTTCACCTCTGCCGTCCATTATTCTTCCGCCGCTTTCTCAAATTCCAGTCTTTGTCGTCGGAACGATGATGTTAGGAAGGCTTTCCCTGGACCCAACGCCATTCGATTCGGAATCATTCTTGACGCTTACAACGTTAGCCCATCCTGACCCGACTATGACGCTTCCAATTATCCTTGGTATCCTCACCATGGCGAATGTAGAATCAAGTAATTGGATGATGAACGCGGCGGAACGGGAAAGGGAGCGACGAATAGAAGAACAGGCTGCGAAAAGAGATGTGGAGAACGGAGCTCTTCGGGTCAAGCCAAGGTCGCTGGTAAGATCAGGATTACGGGTTCTATCTATTGGGCGCATCATTCTCGCTGCGATTGCTCCCGGAGTGAGTGTTTACTCCATTTCTGTCGGCATCACTGATTCGCTATGTCGACAAAGAGCGTCACAATTTACTGGGTCACTTCAGCCGCTTTCGGTCTTTTGCAAACGTGGTTCATGGACTGGCAGGATATTCGAAGAAGACGATTGAATGAGGTACTTGGAAAGTCTTCAACCCCTCCCGCCCCAACACTGGTTTCCCAGACACTGAGGCCTGGAGCCCACAAAAAGGAAGTAGGTAAGTATTTATCAACCGCCTATCTTTTCTCTGGAATGAAAATAAAAGTGGTTGTGAGGGACCTGCTCTTGGTGGGACCCGTTGAACATTTCTTGATCTAATATGACCGCAATCTTGTTGTCGCCCGTTTACAAGTGATCTACTAACAGCAATATTAACAGAAAGCTCTGCGTAACATGGAGTCCTGGAATACAAGAGTATTTTTATTCCCTACTACATATGCTATGTAATTCAAAAGTTGATGTATAAGTAAATGAAGGATTACAACAATAAATAGATGAAAGATCATGCGATGCCACCCCAAGGCCCTCGTATGCGTCGAGCGAGCTGGATGTCTCGCGTCATCAAAGTGACTCTCTTCGCGTGTATAGCACATAGGTTGCTAAACGGGAACGTCAGTCAAAATGCGCGGGTTGCGGCAAGGAAAACTGACGCGTCTTCAAATAGATGGACCAAATATGCCTCTGTTGCTTCCTGGAGAGCCAACACCGCAGAGCTCTGCCACCGCAAACCCGTGTCCGTCGTATTCGTGTCTGTGATCATGTCCATTGCTATCTCCCGGACCTGGCGGAATGAAGATCATCGCGTTAATGCAGGAGTAGACCAACATACCAGACGAGAAAAGGGAAGTTTCCGCAGCAAGAGGTCAGTGCTCTTCTGGTATTTGCGAATTTCCCGGAGGGCCACAGTTCCTGGACGGTAACGGTGAGGTTTTCTCTGGGCCTGCTGTTGTTCTCCTGGAAGAGCATCGGCTTATTTGAAGGGGGGTGGGAGATCTGAAATGTGGAATTACCTCCTGTGCTATTTCTACCAGCGGCAGACTTGGATGTGGCACCAGATGATCGAGGAGGTCGGCCACCGGTGCTTTTCCGCGCTGTGGCGGTCTTGGGCTTTTTCAAGGGAGGGCTCGGAGGATCTGAGCCGGACGCGGGCGCCTTGCGCTTCGAGCCGGAGGGTCGTCCTCGTTGTACTGTTTGAGCCATACTTGAGGTGGACGCGACGGGAGGCACTGAGTCGCTGTCGAACTTGTGTTTGGTTTGCACGCTGCTGTAATACAGATGGTTCCGTATAAGGAAATCATCGATCGCGTTTTGTGCTGCCATCCATGGCCAAGGTAGTAATCACTGGATGGTATCGTTATACCGACATCTGGTTTGAGTGGTAATCCTAATCCATCCTTTATCTGCCTGCCCCCTCAACGTACCCCACGTCTAGGAGCTCGGCGCTACCCAACCCTGAGGACGCCCGACCCTTGAAAGCCATCCTCGGTCAGTCCTCAACAAGTCCATCCTACAAAGAGTTCTCGGCTCAGATATCAGATGACAAGCTCATGACTCCGTCGTTCACCCTGACCATCCTCTTCACGTTGAAGGCGTTGAAGGCGTCCAGATGTATATGGGTTCGTACGGTCTGCGCATGCCACTACGAGGATAGAGCTCGACTTTTCGACAGGAACCTTTGTCACTGGAGAGTCACGTCTGCTGTTTTCGTCTGCACAAATCGATTATGTCCGATACTGGCTTCATGCGATGGGCCTTACCAAGGAAATGATCCCTTTACCCTACTCTGATTGCCTCTTGACCTCGTCCGATCTCCGCAACGTTTCCACCGTCGTCTACGAAGACGGCGGCGCGTTGCGGAACGCTCTCAAGGTGACTCTTCACAGCGCATATTCATTCTCTCTGACTGTTGGTTTCAGCAAATCGATAAAAACAATAAACGCCTAAAAGGCGCCAACCCGACCTTGACCTTTCGCAGGGACTTGTTCGAGCGTGTCCGAAACTTCTGGCAAGAGAAAAAAGGAGTCTGGTGCGCGCTTGACTTTGAAGCCTGGGAACTCGACCACAAAATCATCACCGAGTTTGGGTGGCGGCTCGTGGGGTGGAAGGATGGCGAAGAAATCCAAGAGGTTGGCCACATCATCGTTGATGAGCATCAAAAGTACAGGAACACGAAATATGTCCAGGACCGCCGCTATGTGACTATGAATCAAGGTGGTTCGAAGGTAAATTTAGACTAAGATCATTCCCTAGGACTTCGAATTTGGCTCGAGCCAAGTTGTCAAGAAAGCTGCATTCAAGGCGAGAGTCCGCAGCTTTATCGACGAACTTGCAGGTTATGGACCTGTTTTCCTCGTGTTCCACGATAACAATCAAGATATCAAGTAAGTCGCACTTGGTTATCTTTGGCGAAAATTGATGAAGACAGGTATCTGAAATCGTCGGCTATTGAAGCGCCTCTGGAAGGACTGAGTTATGTCCTACCTGCAGTAATGCCGGATCAAGGACTGTTCGTCGTGGACACGTCCGATCTCTTTGCTGCGCTGGAAGGTGCGGAGACTGCGGATAGACGCGCCCTCGTGCGGGTGTGCAACCTGATGCAGATTCAAACATCCAACTTGCATAACGCTGGGAATGATGCCCACGTACGTTTTTTTTTTTGCCCTCCTAGACGTGTGATTTTGTCCAATTCCTTGAAAGTATACCCTTGAGGCGATGATTACGATGGCGGCAGGGGATCCCGTCGATATCCAGAGAGAGAAGCGATGGCCCAACCGCACTGGACGCGGTGTCAAGGTTGAATTCAAACCACACGAAGAGGATAGCGATTACTCTGACGACAGAGAATTCATGCCGGATGGCGCTACATACAGCTACGACCCTTGAAGAACGCGACTGCAGTTGATCTCTGGGAATCTCAACCTGTACTTTAAATCAGCCAAATCCATTGTATAACTCTCGATGAACAATGGGATAACGCTCGTGCTGATATGGGGTGCTAATCTTCCTTGGAGTCTTCTTCTGATCCATCGTCCTCATCATCCGACCTTTCATCCCCAGCTGTGACACTGACGAGTGCTCTACAATCACGGCCATCAGAAAATATATGGAGGCAAATACGTGAACTGACCTAGCAAGAATTCGCATCATCAGGTAGTACCAAAAGAGATTCAGAAGTTGCAGAAGAAGGAGCGGAAAGAAGGCCTGGTAGGTCATCCACCTGGGTAGGTAGGTTCCGTTTGAGGAGCTCCATACTTTTGAAGATTCCCTAGACAAGAAATGTAATGAGAGCATGGTGGCAGAGAGAATCGAAGTGACATACGGCACAAGACTGATTTCGTACCAGATGGACCATAAGATACGAAGATTGAGATAGTGTCGAAAGTATCTGTGGTAAAGTTGTTAATATGGTGTGTGAAATGAGAAAATGGAAGAAGCAAAAAAAGGGCTCTTACGTCCAGACTGCTATAAAGACGACAAAGGAGTAGACCTTGGCCTGGTGCCATTGTATATAGTTGAGTAATTTTGAGAACTGAATCGAGAGTCAGGGAGGATAAGAAGAGAAACGAGAATGACTGACGGCAAGGAAGGTGTCCGGTATATCCATGCTCATGTAGACGGCATTACCAACGAGCGTGAGGTTGACAAAGTAACTCCATCTGGAGGAGGTTGAGCATGGGGAAGGGAGGTGAAGATGAAAAGCTGACCCAACCAACCACAAGGTGACGATATGATGTGCGACAAGTTCATTGTAATCTTTTCTGGGTTTTTCGAGACCGAGAACAAGGACAAGGAGCTGTTGGCACCAATAGGCGGCTTGCATTAGATAGTATCTCTTTAACTCGGGCTTCATGTCCCAATGAGGGTAGTCTAAATTTCAGTCAGGCAAGGGGATGGAGGGGTTGAGCTGTAGGAAGATTACCAATCCAAAAGTACTCTGTGCGATACCAGTTGGTAGGAAGCTGGCGCATGATTCGCTGATAAAGGTTTGTTAATGGGGGGGGGAGGGTGAAGACTGGGAAAACTAACGAAGCCCCAGGCACCGAATATCATAAAATAAATCAAGGCGTAACCCTGTTCGCCGAATCTATCGATTTTTGCTTCCCGTTTGAGGCGAAAGTATTTTGCAATGGGGCGACAGAGATTGATGGTGATTAGCTGCCTGACGAGAGAGAAGAAGACAATGTGGTAGGCGAGAAAGGCCAGGTCGTCATAGGATTTGGCATAACGGGGGTCGTCGGGTGAGGAAGTCGGTACACGGCCAGAGAGGAAGAAACAGGCTGCAAAAGGGTTTGGGACGGCGGGGGCGAGGTAGGGGGCGAGGAGCTGCCAGTTGATATGCAAGACTACAGGGAGGAGGAGGAGCTTGAAAGCGGAGGCTGAGTGGAGAAGGATGAGGGTTGGGAGAGGGAGGGAGAGGGCGACGTGACACACCAGGTTGGACGGCCCAACGGAGGGCCGGCGGGATGCGGGGGCGGGGAACGGAGAACCTGCGGGGCGATGGTGAGGGTGACGGGGTGCGGTCGGGGGTGGGGGAGCCGAGGGGACTGTAGGGAGGAGATGAGTGTGGATAGACGAGGGTGGGTGAGCGTACGTCTGTGGGAGGAACGGGCCTGTGAGGTGGTGCGAGGGGTCGTGTCTGGAGTGGGTGAGTGGGTGTAAGAGAGAGAGAGAGAAAGAGACGGACTCGATTTGAAGACGCGCAGGTCGTGGCATGTTCAAGACTCGTCACAACCCGTCACAACCGTTACAGTCACCCCATGTTCTCCACCCTCGGCCTCTTTCACTCCCTCCCCTGTCCCGACCATCTCATCTGTACCCGCCCAAAATGTATCTTCTCTCATCTCACACTCCTCCCCCCACCCCTCCCCCTCAACGTCCCCCTCCGCCAACAACATCCCCCCGGTCCCTCCACCGTCCCCTCCAAGCGCTCCGTCCCCACAACCCCGCACCGTCCCCTCACACCCACCACACCCATAGAGCCCCCCAGGAAGCTCCAGAGGACCGGTCTCCAGCAGAAGCCCTTGCCCGTCGCCACCGCCGCCGCCTCCAGTGTGAGCCCAGCTCCCTTGCACATCCCTAATCTAATTCCTTCTTCCCACAAGAACGGCGTCCCTGTCCTCAGAATCACCGCTGCACAATCCCTGGTCGCCGTGCCCGTTCGCCAGGCTCGTCTATACGCCTCCCCCTACCGTCCCTTGCCTTAACTCATTTCTATTTTTAGACCATGCTCAAAACCCTCTATGATCATTTCCTCGTCCTCTACGACGCGATCCTCCCCGCCAATCCCACCCTTGCATCTGACCATGCCCTCAAGCAAGAGGATGAAGTCTACAAAAAGTCGAACAAGCACACCTATCGCAACGTGAGTCCCCTCATCCCCTCACCACTTCTCTTCTCATCTCCTCCTCAGGCAGCCATACAATGCGCTGCCGCACTCAAACGTCGTCCTCTCCCTGCTTCTTTGTCCCATCCTTCTGTCGGCACCGAGGCCGACCTCGCAGCCCGGGCAGAATCTCGCAAGGCACTCGACTCCCTCAGGCTCACCTCCGATATCCTGGAGCCCTACGTCACCACCATCAACGACTTGCTCAAGTGGTCCTACTTCACACAAGTTCCCGACAGTCCAGGCGGCCTCGAACCCAGCTTGGAGGGCAAAGTAGCCAAATGCGAGCGCTGTGTCCAGCCTTTCCTCGTCAAGCGAAGAGATCAAGCCGACCAGTGTCTATATCACTGGGGTAAACCCTATACCACTACTGTCAACGGTCCGTCACTTTCTCCACCTCAAAATCCCTTCATCCTCATCATTCCACAGGCCAAAGGTCCCGTCTGTACAACTGTTGCTCACGACCTGTCGACAACAGCGAAGGATGTACCCATGGCCCACACGTCTTCTATGAATCCAAGCTCGAGGATCTGCATGCCAGATACCCCTTCTCCCCTCTATCTGGCAATACCACTGCCCTCGATGTAGCTGCGATTGACTGTGAAATGATTTACACCACTGGAGGCATGCGCGTTGCCCGCGTCTCTGTCGTCGATGGATCTGGCAAAGAAATATTTGACGAACTCGTTCAAATGGATCCTAGTGTCGAGGTCATGTGCGTCCACTGCTCATCCGTGTTGGCAAATCCCTAATTTCCACCATCAGCGATTACATCACTCGATTCTCTGGAATAACGGCCGAGAATCACGCCAAGGCAGTGCGCCCTCTCGCTGCTATTCGACAATCACTGGATTCTGTTATCAATGCCAACACCATCTTGATCGGCCATGCACTTGATAATGACCTCAAAACTTTGCGCATAATTCACCATAGATGTATCGATACTGTCATCCTTTTCCCTCATAAAGCAGGTCCGCCCTATCGAAGAGCACTTCGAGATTTGTGAGCGTATGAGCTTTGTTCTGAAATCCGCTCATCTTACCTATCTTAGGGTTCGTGAAAATCTTGGAGTCATGATCCAGACAGGCGATGCCAGTGTCGGCCATTCCTCAGTAGAAGACGCGGTAGCCACTTTGGACCTCGTCCGGTGGTATGTACTCAACAGGCCAAAACCAAAGCCAAAACCTCCGCCTGGCGGGGCTTCTTGAAATCTGACTCACTGGATTATAATTGTCTTATTAGATTACTGTATAAGTTAGTCGTCCTCTCAAAATAACACGACTGATACGACTTGCGAGGATTCTGTAACCTCCAGGATGATACCATCGTAGCCAAATACTAGTACACGCAAAGAGTGAGCAAGGGCTGTCCTGTGAATAACAAGGCCTTACAACGGGTCGTCGCACTTGGGAGGGTAATATCTTCCTCTTCTTCCGTTCGATCAAGGTGCATCGAAGGTGGAGGTTCGTGAGGGCTGAGAAAGTGGCTGATTGTCTCGAACTACATTCTGCTTGTTAGCAATGTTTTCCGTATCAGTGACTCGCTCTCACCCTATCATAAAATCGCTTGCGTGGAGGTGTATCTTTGAAAGAAGTTATAATTCCTTTGACCAAGTGGAAAGAAGAATTAATACCATCTTCGTCGTCTTCCGGTATCCCCTCTATTTCCCAGTTGCAGCGCTGGTACCTTTGGAACAAGGGCGAACCTGCCTTTCGAGCTCTCAAGATACAATGAAACAACACCAGACAGAACCTACCACGTTTGAATGTAAGATTATCTTTGTTACTAGATGAGTTGATCCCGAGATGAGAAAATCTACTCCATGTTGGAAGTAATTGTAGAAATCTACACGGATGAATAAGTCTTGCGGTAGGCAAGAATATTTCGAATGTCCTACATCCAGGTTCACTTTCCTCTTCTGGGGCCTGATTAGTCGAATGGATCTGCATCCTTTCGTCTTCCTTTTGATGGACACGAAGTGGTGGCCCGAGATCGATTGTGAGGTCCTGAGATGTGGTTACTCCAAGACGGATGTGTACAGGCTTAGATGTCGACGGGTAAAAGTACAGTGTTACACCATGATGGACCTGATGTCAAATGAGCCAGTAGGAGCAAAAGAAGAGAGAGGGAGGGATCGAATCAAAAACCTTTGCAACTGCTAACCTGATGTCGCCAGACATGACAGGAAGCTCTGAGACTTCCTCGAGTGCGTCCTGAACCCTGCCATCATTATTCTTCTGGGATACGAGAACCCTCTTGACTTCCTGCATGCGATCTTCCACTATAGCGCCTTTCATCCCGTCACCTATACCGTCGTCCTCGAAGCTGAACCACAGTCCGGGGTACCTCAGATCATCACCTGGGTATGTCGGTCCAAAGGTCCTGCGAACGGCGACGCGCGTCAGGGCTTCTTCGGCAGAACATAGTATCGTATCCTTGTAGCGCAGCGTGACGGGTGGGTTCGGGTCCCTGAGCTTCCGCAGGCAGATGGTGTGAAGACGTTGATGTTTGCCGGAAAACAGCAGGTCGAGATGCGGGCGGACGTGCAGTATGATCGGAGTGGTGGACGATGAGTCTGGGTCGTACTTGAGGTCAACCTGAGGGAAAGAGTGTTGGAGCTGCCGGAGCATCTCGAGGATCGTCCACAATGAGGAACCTGGGGGCGAGGTGAACTTGTTCAAGCTGCTGAGCGAGCGAGCGACTCACCTATCTCGAACCTCCCGATGCCTGAACCTGGCCGAATGTCAACATCCAAGGTCGAGAACATCTCCGTTTTGTATACGGGCCTAGCTAGCACGTACGACCCAGAGCACACCTGAAGCAGTCACATTCGATGTGACTGGGCAACTATGGCAGATCCCCGTCAGCGAAAAATCCTCAAGGTATGACGGCCACGGATACCATCTCTTGATCTTCACATGGTCTTCCCCAGGTCTTCCGAAAATTCAGCTATTCTTTAGGACCCGACGCATCTCAATTTTTGGAAGACATCCTGGACAGGCATGAAATTTCAGATGAGGACATTGAATCCACCATGGAAACACTCGCTCTGGAGTATAGCAAGCAGGAAGGTGGGCTAAAAAGTATCACTTTACGCGCCTTTCCCTCCGCTCAAATGTCATCAGATGTCGACATGAAAGTGACTGTTGATATTCTGAAACGCGTTTACGAGTCAATCCAGGACCAAGATGAAAGAATGGATGTGGAAAAGGAGCTCCTCGATCCCGAAAGTCACCTGTTCATAATCAACGCGTTCGAAATACCTCTCTGGAACTGGTCTCAAGAATCCGGAACGTTCACAAAGTCCGTATCTCAGGATGATGTTGTGCCAATGTTGACATCTCTTCTTCTCGAAAAGGGCAGCGTCTCCTCTGACGGTCTCTGGATCCCCCGAGTCGCGTATCGTGTCCATGCGGAACAGACTGAATATCATCAAGCAGTGCGTCTTGCGCAACGAGCATTTTGCACCCTCCACACTTCCATCTCGAGATCGCGAGCGCTTGGTGACTGTGAGTTGATGGATTGTTTTCATCACTCTTCTGTGGCATCTCATGGCCTTCAGTTAAAATCTACCAAACAGCTACTTGGGCGTGCCGGCGAGAGATTTCTATTGTTGGGAATGCTCACACATAACAAAGAAGGTGAGCTATGCCTCGAAGACTCTGACGGAAGCGTCAAGCTTGATTTTTCGCAGCTGGTGGGTAGAATTGTATCACACTGGGTGTTTCTTCTCAAACCAAACAGTGCCCATCAGGACGAACCAGGCGATGGTCTTTTCACTGAAGGCTGTTTTGCCCTTGTAGAGGGAGAGTACACAGAAGAGGCAACATTAGAAATTATTGCCATCGGTCAGCCGCCTTGTGAGCCTCGAGAGACATCGCGGTAAGTCATGTCTCCTCTAGGCCCGCATTCATACGAGTCTTGCGCCCCTTAGATCAATATACGGACACATAGACGTTCTTGGAAAGGGATCCACGTCTTTGTTAGAAGATGTACGAAAGCCTGGCCTGACGCTGGTCGCACGACTGATACATCGCTAGTCTAAATTTGCAGCACGCATACGAGAGGAATTACCAGATCTTCATTTCTTCTTCCTCAGTGACGTATGGCTGGACCATCCACAAACTTTGATCGGTCTACAGAAGATGTTCGACAATTGTATCGAAAACAGCTTTATCCCCAAAATCATGGTTCTCTGTGGAAATTTCACCAGCAAATCGATTTCCCATGGGAACACCCGCGATGTGCAACTTTATCAAGGTCTGGTTCCTCCCATCTTTTGGTATTTTGATTTTCTCAAAAAGTCATCTCAGAAAACTTTGATGCATTGGCGGATTTGATTGTATCCTATCCCCTGATCACCCAGACCACTCACTTTGTACTCGTTCCGGGTCCTTTGGACGTCACTATCAATGGAACATTGCCGAAACACCAAATACTCTCGTCCTTTATGGCTCGACTGCAAGCCAAAGTGCCAAAAGTACACTTTGCAACGAACCCGTGTCGGATCAAGTTTTTCGACCAAGAAATCGTCATATTCAGGGAGGATACGATGTCAAGGATGCTTCGGAACGTCGTGGGCGTCAAACCGGATGTGGGTAGCGATGATTTGAAACGATACGTACGTCCGTGCAGTGAGTTTCTTCACACTCAACGGGTGAATGACAACTTGCCATAGCTGGTTCAAACTATCCTGGATCAGGCTCACTTGAGCCCTGTGACGATCAATATCCAGCCCATACTTTCCGACTATGATCACGCGCTTCGGTTGTATCCATTACCAACCACAGTAATACACTATTCCCACTAACCCGCGATGTACTGAAGGCTGATGGTTGATGCATTAGCTAGTGCTTGCAGACAAGTATGACCGGTACAAGATCACATATACTGGGTGCCATGTATTCAACCCGGGGAGCTTCATCGGAAATTCTTTTCTATTTTCGACCTATAAACCTGCCGAGGCGAATTCGGAAGAGTGGTAAGACAGTTTCAGTGTTTTGGTGTAAAACATGCTCATGGGCTTTTAGTATACTTGACATGGATGTGCAGGATTGACTTGGTTGGGTGCGGCTGAGAGGAGGTGCCACTTGTATGTCTACTACTGTAACTTGTGGCCTCGTGTAATACTTAGGAATATTTATACTGGATGTCATTGGCCCTCGTTAATAACCTGGGGGTTTGCTGACGTAAACCCTCCACATACAGTGCGTCTTGGCGTGTCAGTCAGCAACATGCCAGGAACACGCCTGACGCTCGACTTTATACCCAGGACCATTCGCGGAGAAAAAGTCAACACCTCCTGCCATTGACCTCACCTCCATTATCCAGGCGAGGCTTCGTTGCGACCAACCCCCAGCCTACTTATTCGGAGCAATTGCCCTGTGATCGCACTCAGGCGTACATAAGTATCATCGTGAGCAGGCGGAGTCGTGAGTCTCCGAACGATTCATAATATGAACGGGAATTTCATATTCACTGCAGATTGCAAATGTTACGTGTCCAGACCATTCTTCTGTCTCCCGCGGCAACCTGGTGGACTATCTTGCTCTCCTGGATTGCTGTGGTCGCATCACTCTCCCTACTCCTCAGGAACCATTTATTTCCATGGCTCCTCGCCAGGCTTTCTAAGCATCTGCGCGTGCGGAGCGTCAGCTTGTGGTCCATTCGGGGCCTTTACCTTCGCACAGGCACCCAAACGTACCGGATAGACCGCGTCGGCTATGGGTGGTCGAGCGGATTCAATGTAAAGCTGCATGGACTCACTCTGGAGGTTACAAAACCACAGCCCCCCACTCCTTTGCCACGGGTGCGGCGCCACAATCGTCGTCTCACTCTTGCAGACCTATCTCCCACTCCGCTGGCGCATCGTGTGCTGTCGCAATCTTACTCTCTGTTCGAGCCCCATGTCCGTCCACTTGCTCGAACCTTGGCCGTCGCTGGTCTACGCATGTTTATTCGATGGCTGCCTCAAATCATATCAAAAGTCAGCTTTGAGTTTCATGAGACTTCCTTGACGGCCCCCGAGCTTCCGGGAACAGTTCACATCGAGAAGATATCTCTCCATGCTAACTTGTCTTTTACACAATTGGAGAAAATGATCGACGCTGCTTCACTGGATAAATCGCCACGGTCATCAAGGTTGAAGCGAACCTACAGTATGGCAGCTTGGAAGCAACGCTTGACGAACAGCTTTCAAAGGACTTTAAATCGGGCATGGGGCCAAGCTCAAGGAACTGCATCCTTCAAGTTTACATTGCATAATGTAAAAGGCTCCAACGGGGCAGACTCTCCAGCGGGCGGTAAGTTTACAAACCCAGGATTTGCGATTATTGCTCATATGGCTATGAAGGGAAGTTTCCGGATTTTTTTCACCTGCCTGGCGGAATCAATTTCCAAGCCTCACTGGGTTTTAATCCCCGGGAGGCGACTCTGGACAAACATAGTTTGAAGGTTGACCTCGACGTTGGCGATTCATTTGTCGTGTTGGATGCTCTTGATGTTTTGCTAAAAAATCTACAGCAATTTCAGTCGGAAATGCGAGCCTTTCGTTTCCCGGATAACTCAACTCCTTCATCTTCGCGATCTCTTTTCAGTCTTTCATCAGCTGGCATATCACCAAACACACCCAATTCGGAGCTTCTTTTTTCGCCTATATCTTCTGCCACGTCTCTTCAAGCTGAATCACCTCTTTCGTCTGCATTGGAACCATCGGATGGATATATCTCACCATCCTCTCCTTTGTTTGAAGTCCTATCGGTGAAAATACATTCAGATGAGATAGAATTTGTAATGACCTATTTTGCAGGCATCTTTACGAGCTCGTCGTCGAAACAGATACCGCGTTCGACGGTTAAAAGATAACAAGGACCAGGTACCAAATTTTCTTTGGCGATCTCAGACAACCATACATCTTATTTCGGAACAGTCTTTGCTCTCCGTTTTAGGCTCTGCTAATATTAAAGTCTCAACAATAACTTTTTCTGCTCCGCTTCTAACTGGTGGTGGCCGCTACAGAGGGGTTGTACAAGGAGTTGCGATTACTTCAGGTCTGTGTAACGATCAGCCTCAGAACGATCTTCGACGGCGTTGGCTGGGCAAAAGATTCGGAACCGCAGATTTTGGCTCCGATTCTTATGGCATCCATTTTTCCGTCCGGCACATTTATGTGGAAAGATACACGACTCTCCATAGCCTGCGGATCTTGACCTTAGGGGAAGTTACTCTACAAGCTCTGGCAACGCAGTGGCCGGCGCCTTGGATTAACCCATCCCCTTTCATGTCGGGCGATCCTAATGCTCCCTTTTTGGCCATATCCGCCAAGATAGAGGGGTTGGATGTCACTGAACGTGTTGAACATTTGCGCCAGCTAGTTGCTCATCTCGACTCAGTACCAAAACCACCACGAAATCAATCAAATTCCTTGCCAGCGTCATTGAGGACACCTCGAATTGTTTTTGAATTGGAGCACGGAGTCACTCGCGGCCGACTGATCTGTGCAAATCCAGACTGCTCAGAACCGTTGATCGTGGAGCTGCGAAACAACGGTTTTGTTGTTTCTGCCAACTCACATTTTACAGCTACGGGCAAAGGCACTGAGGAAAGAGCAGCTGTCGATTTCGGGAAGCAACCTCTGCGGATGGATTATAATATTATGACCCTCTTTAAGCCCACACACCTCAAAGTGCGATCAAAGGCATCCATGGATACTTGTGCATTTACTTCCCTCAAGTCATCCGACCCAGACTTCCTGAACGATCCTTCTATATTCTCGGCTGACTCCTTTGAGATTCATGGTGCTGGGCATGCACTTGCATTTCTAATGCATGATTCCGAAAGCATGGCTTCAGTCAATTCGTCATCGCCCATTCTTGACCTTCATGTATCTACACCCGCGCTTTGTGTGGAACTGTGGCATCCACATATCATGACTGCCATTTATCAAATGCTTTCCCTAATTCCACCTCCACCTCTGGACGCCAGATCATCATCGCCGCCACAGCCACCCCTGTTGGACCGAATGCCAACTGGTGTATCGGTGACCTTCGCTCTAGAACGGTTCGTAATCATCGTCACTTCTCCAGACATCAATCCCAGAGATACCTTGGCTTTATCCCGCGGGATTGTATGCAGCACTACCATGACAATTGACTATTCCTCCATGCACTCTGGCCATACACACCGTTTTCAGGACCTTTTTCATCGGACTCAAATTAGACATAAGCTACATCTTCCTCAAGAACTGCTTGTGGATGCAGTGTCGGCTGCCCGTGCATCCATCATCACGCGGAATGCTTCCGCTCATATCCGGGTATCTCTGTCGGGCACTGTTCTCCGAAACGCCGTTACAACTCAATATGATGTTGCTTCCGCATCGATTCTCGAAGCCGACCACCGCGGTTCACACCATCCAAACTATGAAGGATTTCTGCGAATACCCAAGGTCACAATCACGGTATGTTACACTGGTAAACGAGGGTCAGTTCCATCCAAAAGCAGTGATGGGTGCGAAATATCCGGAGTCATTCCTGAAATCCGTGCCAATGTTCATCTGGCGTACCTCTATGACATCCTTTTGGCTCTTGAATCCTTGAGATCCCTGGTCCCTGTCTCGCCGGCTCGTTCCTCTGGCGGCCGATCCCCCCATCGTCTCATATTTCGATTTAAAGGCACCATGACTACCGTTCAGGTTTTATGTAAACTACCGACGCAGATGCTTGCGCTCCGCATTGATGGCATTGATGTCCACAACTCGCCAGAAGGTCTTACGTTACGGTTGGGCAAAGGTGTTGGTTGGGTCCAATTACCTTCTCGAATCAACAGATGGGATCATGACCATGGTGATAAATGGGAGGAGTTGCTCTATCTCCAGATGCTGAACATATCTTGCCCTTCAACTCCAAGTGCGACGTCCGTTGCTGTCGATGGCGATAGCGCAAGGTTGCGAATACCTTTCGGTTTCGTCTTCGCAGATCTTGTGACGGATTTGACTGTCACAATAAAAGCAGCCAAACACCTCCTCCATATCACATCTGCCAAAACATACACACCGATGCCGACACCCGAACCTGAGGGACCCAAGATTGTGCCTCGCCTGAGTATCCATATTCGTTGTCTGTGCTTGGAAGCTGCAGATGACAGTTTCGAAAGCAAATTGGCTGTAATATGGCGGTGCGGACTTGCAGCGGCGAAGCAGAGGAACGAACGCGAGGCAGCCTTTTCTGCCAAGGTTGCTGCCATCCTCCAGTCTGAATCTCAGGCTCACCCTCTACCGCTGGGCTCTCCTGAGCCTGCCCAGGACTATGATTTCAACGCGAAACACTCGGTCACAGTCGAAGAGGCACGGCGAAGGTTGGATGAGACCCACGAGTTGGATTGGACACTTCGGCTGCGAAATTTGCGGCAACAACGTTCCGACTCGGAAGATGCAGTTCATCGATCTCTGCACAGTAAACATGCAATCAAAGGCGCAAGTACGATCCCAAACATAGTAGAGGTCTCCCCGACCGAACAAATCCCTCCGCTCCTTCGTGCCTTGTTCACTGGATTGGTTCTAAGTGTCGGGCCTCCATCGTTCCCGATGGAATCTCTGTCCGATTTTCTGCACCAACAAGGCGGGGGTCTTCCATATGAAACGCAATACTCATCACTCGTCCCATTGAACTTAGATTTCAGTCTGACCGCATTGCAAATCAATCTTAGAGACTATCCTTTGCCATTGCTCAGCATCCCCCCGAAAGCCGACTCAAAGCTTCCAACATGGACATTTAAGACAGACCTTGTGATTGCTGAGGAAATGGGTAGCGAATTATCGGTGGAGTGGATTGACTGCCTTATTTTAGAACAAGATTACGGTATCTCAGGAGCTCCGTCGCTCTCTATCTCCATCCCGAAAACAATAATGCCTGTTAAAAGTTATGCGAACGCCAATGTCCACGTAACTTCGAGTGTCGCAACGTTGATCTCCTGGGGTGTTAGCTATACCCCAGCCATTCAAGATCTGATGAGGGTAATCGAAACGCTTTCGAGTCCACCCAAAGACTCGTCTCCCGGAGTTGGCTTCTGGGATAAAGTCAGTCTTTTGCATATTCTAGATCATTGTATTTACATTTCTTTAGATAAAACTCGTTTTCCATTGGACGCTCGCAGCGTCATTCGACGGCGAGGTACGACTTCACATGAAAGGTAGGCCAACTAGAAACTTTTATCATCTTATCAATTACGTCTTACTAGGTTCCCGCGATCCCTACAAACTGAGCGACGAGGGGGCTGGGTTCGTCCTTTCCTGGCAGAAGAACGTGAAATTACTTGTCGGGGAAAATAATAAGGATGGGGAGCTGGTTCAAATCACGAGCGACTCCATGTTCATTGCCATTCCGAAGTGAGTCCTCATATCACGAAGCTATGATGCGAAGACTAACGAGGGGATAGCTTCGAGCATCTTTATCCCCGCAACCAACGACCTTCATTTGCACGCCGCATACCAGACCCCGCCCAACCGTTCCGAAAAATATGTGCGAAGCTCCGGTCAGGCGTTCGTTTCGGCGTTGGCTTTGTTCTAGAGCGGTCTTGTGGTATCGAATGTCTTCAATGCTTTGGCTCAGCTTTCCATCGAAGTTGTAGACATTTTAATTTTCGACCTCATTACGATATAAAACTGGAGAAGAAAGCAGAAGTGCCAATCATCAAGGTCTGTAACGTTAATTCTCTCGAATAACGAACAATGAACGCCAGACACAGGGACGGCATGACTCTTACAACCGTTTTCGTTCTGATTTCATCCATCTCTCTATCTCATTGGTCTCTTCCGTCGTAGATCTCTCGCCTACAAGTTCAAACAATAGCCATGAATGCAGTAGTATCCATCTGACGCCCAAGGCTTTCGCACACTTTTGGCTATGGTGTGCTCTCTTTGACAGTGCGTTTTCATTACCTACCCGACAAGGGTCGTATTATCCCTCACGGGTCATTTCGCCGAAACTTGGTCGTCATTTGGCAACTCTGAAATACCGCGTTCAAATTCATAGACTGTATGTTATGCATGCCTACATCCACGAATCCCGGGAAAGTGAGTGACTCCTTAGGTATATTGAGCTATTTATTTATCTCCGCATCTAGCGTGGGTCGATGGGGTTATTCCGTGGGTTGGGGTCAAGGGGATGATTGATGAGTTCCACGTTGACATGCACCAGAGGGAGGAGGAAATTATGTCGCCAGATTCGATGAAGGTCATGCGAAGAAAACCCCTTTATGCTGCTGAAGTAGCTCTTAAGGGGTTAGACCTACGTGCTCTGTTGGCAACATTCCAAGAACCACTACGTCAATCCGTTGAAATGGCAGCACCTCCGCAACGCAGCAATTACCGTGCATATCAGGACCTTCCCTCTACGGGCCCTTCATCGCCTTGGCATGATCATGTCGATTTCATTGAAACTGATTGGTCACCGTCTACCGCGCCCCAACTGCACCTGCTTCCTGTCATGACATGTCCCCATTTCACATATTTCAAGCGCAATTCTGCAACTTTAAGCGACGCAACACAAGCA
Source organism: Entoloma clypeatum (assembly GCA_963565915.1). Classification (NCBI taxonomy): domain Eukaryota; kingdom Fungi; phylum Basidiomycota; class Agaricomycetes; order Agaricales; family Entolomataceae; genus Entoloma; species Entoloma clypeatum. The sequence goes on from OY751494.1 coordinate 2,957,866, forward strand.
AGCAAGTTCGGCCTTGAGCAATCTCATACCTGTCTCCTTGGAAGAGAACAGTGTGAGTTTCTAGCCGAATCACCTCGTTTACATCGACTCATTTTTTTATCAGCGGTTCCTCAAGTACAGATCTCCATAGTCTCTGCTCGCATCGACGAGCTCAAACGGATGATTTCGATCAAAAGATTGATGCCCGACGGCAGCCAGGTAAACATACTCCGCGTGGTCACTCTCAGCATATCATAATGAATTGACCAGAATTGCGCGTCCTTGGAGAAAATGATAAACCTATTAGAGGATTATGTAGCCCTCTTGCAGGAGATAGACAACGCCTCAATTGGAAATGGCAGAAAGCCGTCAGCAAACTACGTTATGCCATCTTTTACCGTCTCGCCAGACGAATGGGTGGAATTTGAGAATGTCTATCAACTCCATTGTCCAACTGTCTACATCAGCAATGCCATCCGTGATGTGAGTTCGCTTCTTTCATCTCACCTTCCAAGACTTATCCGACGTGAGATCATGATGCAATACTATTATAGCTCACAAGCTCGGAAAGGGCTTGAGTACCGCATGGCTACCCGGTATTTTACCATTCCAAAGTACTCGTTGTAAGGAAACTGATTATTGCACTGTACCAGTGCTGTCAAATTCATCCGAGATCAGGCGGAGCTTGCTCTTGACGATGATCTTGGCTTCGACAACGATGCGGAGACGACTTGGGATGCAGTTACCGCAGCTCACATCGCTTTGAAACGGGTGCTGAGAGGTGATAATTCGAAACATTCTATGGAGGTACAAGTTGACCGGAGGCCTCCTGGAGAGTTTGATCCTCTTGATGGATGGTCCGAAGGCATCTCCTTGAGCAAAAGTCATTGTTGCCTCCTGCTGAAACCACAGGTCGTGCTGCGAGGAGAGGGAACAGAAGACGCTTTGATCGTGGCCGCTTTACAAGCGAAACTCCAGGCTTTTGCCATCATGGATGAAAACAATGCCGATGATCCTGTTTCTGGAACAGTTATGTCCAGGTTTGTTTCTGCTTTCAAGCTGCAGAGTTTCTGCTGAACATTCGTGACTAGGAGTCTGACATCAGTATCCGGCTTGCAGACATTCGCTCCAGTGGGTCCAGCCACGTCGAAGGATACGCCTATCCCCATCGAAGTTTTGATTGACCTTCGATGCCGAAGTGATGATTTCGATTGCTTGGTCCCCCAAACGGATGCTACCCTGCATTATGACAAATTTAACCGCCTTCGCCTTCGCAACAGTGTCACGTCAGTGACGAAACCGTCCATACAGAACGATAACCATCTACAAGACCAAACTGTGCGATTCGTTCGTAGTTGAACATACATTTATCTGAACTTGGATTTTCAGGATCTCGTCCGAGTTCATATTCCCCGATTCACGGTCTCTGCAAACGACGCACATTTCAAAGCAATCTCGCATATTGTCACGAAATTGGTTCTTTTCTCGGATGCAGCTCACAAAACACGTCTAGACAAGCTCGAGACCTTATTGTTCACGTACGACTTCACTGATCTTGCATCTGCGGCAAACATTGTTGCCGAGTTACGGCATGGTTTAAACGATGCCATCGAAAGTCAGCAGATGGCGGTAAACAACCACAGCCCCCGGCTTGAAGGGGAAGAGGGGCAACTGGAATTATTGAAACTGAAGGCACACATTTTCCTTCTATCTGAAGAGCTCAACTTCGTGTTCGATGCTATCAAGTTAGCGCAGGATCGCTTCGACGATCATACCGACCAGAAATCTGCTCTATTGCTACACGCCTCTTCCTCGGAGATATCCTGGAGAATGCTAGATGAGAGAAAGGATCTACTTTCTAAACTGGTTGTTCAAAACATAGACTTCTTCTGGCTTAGTCGACAAGATGGTGCAACCTGCAACAATCTTACAGTCGGAAATCTCGAAGCTTTCGACGGTTCAAGGTCTGCTACCTGGGCTGAAATTCTCTCCAAACATAATGATCCACCAAGTCACCCACTTTTAAAGGTTTGTTTTCATAACGTGAAAGTCGATTTTGCTTTGATCCGATGTGATGATACAGAGAGGTCTTTTCCTTCTTGCGAGCTGGACGGTCTTAGCCCCAGTGGGTGGGATCACGATATATGAATCATTCGAGCTTTCGTTACATCCGATGCGGCTGCAAATTGATGCCAGAGTGGGTCGCCGGATTATGGAGTACGTCTGGCCTGCACGAAGACGCCGACACCAAATTACAGGCCATGCCAGTGAACAAACAGGGCTGATTCCGCCGAAAACTCCAGGAGGGCGTACCTCGTTGGACTCCCCACGCGCGCTCCACAACGTGAAGAATCCACCTCATCCCAGTGCAACTGGACTAGCACCTCCCTTGCGAAAACTAGGAACCTCTAGATCTTTCACAGATCTAAGAGACATGGCAAGAGATACACTCAAACTGCCAACTATCCACAAGCTACCTTCCACTGAAACACTTCAGCAGATTACAACAGCCTTCGATATCGGAGAGGGACATTATATTGCAGAAGACCATTCCAGAAGGGCAGGGGATGCTGCAGAGATGAAGAATCGGGCATCTCAAAAGAGCTTCGTGCTAGTGCGAATTTCCAGGTATGCATTACCGCTAGGTTGCTTCATTGATGCTTATTCCATCCACTTCAGCATGCACCTGTTATTGAGCATTGCCACAGAGGGTTCATTCGAGTGTCGCGATGCTCACATCAGAACACGCGACCTTGAATATCGTAATCAAACTTGGAGCGTAAGATACTTCATTTCCCTGTGGATGGCCCGTTCTGATTAAGTGTAGTTCGAGGAACTGGTCAATCAGTTTATTCCAACAGATACAAGTTGGAAAGGCTGGGTAAAGATGGCTTTCCACCAGCCCTTACTCCCAGTCTTGCCTGTAGCACGAGAACTAATCTCGAAGACCAAATTGATCGCGTCGACAAGAGCTGGAACGCAGGTTGATGCAAAGGGACCTCCCCCGAAGCTGAACCGTGCAAGAGCGTTATCGACAGACGATGACTCGAAACTTGCGGCATCCAAATCATCCAGCAGAGGGTGGCGAAAAGAGTTGGGGAGGAAGCCTGAGTTTCCAGCAGGGGTAACAGCACTGCCGTTGACAGACGAGCCGGAGTCGATTGACACGGGGACGCAGCAACCAGGGCGTCGGGGTGGACGGAAACGATTGCAGAGCTTGTTCAATCGATCGTCGTCGAAAGTCTACCCACAGAATGTGAGTTCTTTCTACACCTCTGAAATACTGGGAGTTCTGATGTCAAGCTGCGAAAGAGTACTTGATAAATATTCTGTTTATTTATTTATATAATTATCTACTAACTTAAATACTTGTGACGTCAAAAATCATTGGCATGCCTTAGGCCCCACCTTCCAGGGAGCGTAGCAGGCGTCGTCCCCCTTCCGCAGCCATGCCCTCGATCAAACTCAGAGCGATCTCTGCGTACTCAACCCTTCGCGATCCTCATATCAATGAACCACCCTCACTCGCCAGCCTCTTCATGCCTACCAGCAATGCGCATTCTGATAATATCATCCGCCCCCTGCCCCCTAGGATGCAGCGCTCCTTGCCTACATTGCGTACTCGATCTTCCACTCCATTGGACCTGCCCCCTCCACTGCCCGTTGGGCGGCCCCGTTCCGGCACGACGACGAGCAGAATACAGAGTTATATTTATAGCTCCAGGCGATCCCCCCGAGTCGCAGCCATAGACAATGATAGTAGATCAAGCATCATACCTATTGCTTCTCCTGATACCATAGAAGTTGACAGCGGAACACAATCTAGTGCAATACACAACGCACTCGGTCTTTCAAACTCTGAACATGATTTTGACAATCTCCGTGTCGTGAATAATCTTTCTCAAAGTGATCTTCATCATGACGACGTCGTGGAACATCTGGATGTCATAGGTGAGTTATATTATCCCTCCTGTAGCTTCAAGCCTCATTCAACGCTCTCTCTCAAGATGCTGAAATTGCTGCAGCATCAGGTCTGACCAACGCTGCCAATTCGATTATATTGTGCGTTCGCGCTTCAGTGTACTTTTCTTGACTTACGATAAAGAACAACGTCAGTCCGCCACTATCCTGGTACTCGCGAAAACCCGTTCTCATTCTGCCGGCTACCCCTCCTACGACCAGCGGATCAGATGTAGAGAGGCATCATGAAAGCCCCTTTGAGGATTTCTTAGATCGTCATGTCGACGATGTCTTACGGCGGCGCTCCAAGTTCAGAAGAACGGTTCGGGGAATCTGGTCATTCCTGAAAACTCGTAGGTTGGATTCCCTGAGACTTGAATCCATCTCACACCCCACCATACAGCCATGGGTGTAAGTCTTGGTGCTTTTTTGCTTCCTAGATTATGGATCAGTTTTAGGTTATTACAGCCATTTATGGCTTTTTAGTTGGTGAGAGTTTCATCCCAGCACTAGACAATCACATACCCAACTACCTGCAGCGTTCTGGGGCGCAGCAATTGTTCTTTTCGTTGCCAAGATCATTAATCTACACAACCCGGACAGGCAGGGCTTCTGGGTGGAAGTCTCCTCTCAAATAGAAAATGGTATGTGCAAATGGCCGTCGTTGGTCAAGATCTCATGAAGGAACATTCAAGGGCTTTTCACTATTACTGGTATCGGGCTTATTCCTTCTCGTGTTCTGGATACATACCGTAAATTTCATCCATATAAACCCGTCATCCATGTTCTGAATTTGGTCGCAGGTATATATTGGATCTGGTATTACAAACGCAAGACGCGTAGACTTCGCGCACAAGCAGGATTGCCGCAACTGCTTGACGAGGATGACTTGCCTGACCCCGTATACGACCCAAATTATGTTCATGTTCTAACAGACGACGAAGAGAAGAATCTACATAAACGTTCGTCGGTTTTTCGCCACAAAACTGCACAATGTCAACTGCTTCTAGAACAACGCAAATTCCAGCATCATCAAACTTGGTATCGACCGCATGGCACAGAAACCCACAGGGTGAGGATCAATAGAAATCAGACATCAATCATACATCAGATTAATCAAATGCTCATTTAGGCGTTTCCTATAAAGTATGGCATGGCATTCACAACTTGGTTTTATCTTCTTTGCGCTGACAAGTAATCAGCACTGCCCTTCTGATATGTCTGCTCGTGGACGGAAATTCCATCTTTCAGGTTCGTCGTGTGATAATATTCAGTCGATTTCGCAGTGAACAGTTTAACCTCGGGTTAGATAATGCTTTGCGGTACAATGTGGGGACTCAACCGGTATCTACAAGTCGTGAACCTCTTATCAATGAGATTACTGAATTGCACCGCCAGGTTCCAACGCCCCGCATGGAGTACTGGGACGCTCATCCCTTGTAGCTTCCTTTGCGGCATCTTTGCGGCCGTGTTGATCTGGCGGGGTGGCCAAAAAACAAAGCGGGTGGCCGAAGTGGAAGAACGGCTGCGAGCAGCGCTGGCCGCTGAAAAACCCGCGAGCGAAATCCCCACCGAGAAACAGGGGGCCGATAATAGACCCCATTCAGCTCAGAGACATGACAAGAGTAGCCAACCCGACGACAAGGAGTTGCAGGTAGACGAGTATATGACCATTCCACGCCTGATAGAGAAAAGGCTGCCATCCTCGTCAAACTGACGATCATCCGCCGTGCTGTTTAATCTGTATTATTTTGACCCAGGGTATCTCATATATATCTTCATAACTGAAGCTCAAAATTGTTCCTGCATACTGGGGCACATGGTAAATGGACTCTAATGTTGAGGGCTCAACGTCAACCACTAAGTCGTTCAAGGTAAGCGGCCCATCCTTCCGCCATATACCTCTCTGCTCGAGCTGCTATCACGTCCACCAGATTGAAATCCGTGCCGTAAATTCCCCGCCCAACGATGATAACATCGCACCCAGAATCCAGCACGACTTGCCTGGGAGTCCTGTACTGTTGGCCCATTGCATCACCCTTCTCATCAAACCCGACCCCTGGTGACAAAATTAAAAAGTCCTCCTGTCTGTTAAGCCTCTGAACCTCCAGGTCTCCTACACCCTCCATTCTACGTTGTGCAATAAATCCGATCACAAAGTCGCGGTGAGCTCGCGCCATGCGTACAACATCTGCTGTGTATGACCCCGTCGCAAGTGACCCTTCCGAGCTCATCTCGGCAAGTAATAGCAGGCCACGGCCGAGAGGGAGACCAACAGACGACAAACCAGTGATAATGGAAGGACCAGGAACCCCATGGGCATTTGTGATGTGCGCCCATGATGCAATCTTATGCACCCCCCTCGAATACTGGAGCGCGACCGTATTTCCTATAGGAATTCGTCTTTGGTACCAGTACTTTATTTTATGTCGAGAAATCCTACCTATATCAGCAAACTTTCTATCCTCGAAGATCAAAAAGTCATGCTTGGCTCTGAGACGTTGGAGACTTTGTATCAGGGCGGGTTCGAAGTCCTCGATGATGTCGATATGCGTCTTGAGGGAGACTTCTGTGAGATTTAAGACAACAGCTCGGAGAGATGGAGTTTGCCTTGATGAGACAAACGTATGGACCAACGACGTCGACGATTGCAAGAAAATCTTTTGTCCTGGTTACGTCGACGCTCACAGCGAGATTTGACTTCTTCCGCTCCATTGTCTCGAGGAGTAATTTCGCAGTAGAATTGCTTTGCTTGAGTGCTCGTTGGCCATAGGACTGCTTGTGCGGGGAGTGCATGGTATACGAAGTTTAAGAGAAACTCGACGCGATCATCGAGTTGATTACGATGTGAAAATTTGTCAGATCTGACGACCATGTCCTCTTCCACCATCATTCATGAGCGCGAACAAGAGGAAGGAGACGTGGACACCGAGCGATACGCCAAACGAACCAGATTAGATGAAGCGCAGTCAACGGCCGCCGTAGAGCAATCTGTCGAGGCTAATTCTCTTAAACCCGAGAAACAGCATATACTCCCTCCCAGCCATGCCCTGCTCGGTGTTCCATTACCTGTCGTACAGGAAGGTGCTGCCATAATATTCATGGAGACTGATGTTGGTATCTCGGAATACATTGGACGCGGTGTGCCAAAAATCGAGGGCATCATAAAGCAACGGTGAGTATAGCCATCTCGTTACGTTATTCCACTAATATATATCCCTAGCTTTACCGATTTTCTCGTGTATGAAATTGATCTCGACAGCAACGTACTGCACATAAAGTCTCTCGACAAACCAGAATCACCAAAAAAAGAACCCGCTTCCCAGCCAAGTATACCAGCCGACGAGGATGAGGAGATGAAAGGAATCGATGCAGCTAGTGTCCAACCGAGCTTGGGAGATCAATTAGCGCTCGATGAACCAATTACATCCACGTCAGAAGCGGTGATTCCCGACGCAAAAGGCAAGTCAAGAGGGGGCAACTCGGACGAGCCGTGGCCGGAACACTATAATACGACACTTTCTACGTTCCTTTCAGAGAGTGCTATATTTCAGGTCAAGCAGATGTATCTGGAAGGTGCGGAGCCTCCAAGGGTCAGTGACAATGGGTGGGGCTCGCGATCTCTACGACCAGAAGGTACAGCTGATACCATACCTGAACCTATCCGAGAGGGATCAGAAAAGGCTCAAAGAGGAAGACGTGGAGGTAGGGGTGGTCGAGGTGGCAGCGGCCGAAGAGGGGGTCGAGACGGAGGCGGCAGAGAAGACAACAGAAAGGTGTTATCAGACGTCTGTGCCTTATCATGCTCATCCGTTTTCGTAAATGGTCATAAATCTCATTCATTTCAAAGCCCATCTCATCCAAGGAAACTCGCACTGCTTTACATAAAGCCATACGGGAATTATTCGGTGGCAGCTTGGAGACTGAGACAGAAGATGCTGGAGCTCCTGCGTCTGATGAAGGCTCTCGAATCGTCATCAAATGGGCGAGGCGAGGCGGAAGAGGGGGCGGAAGAGGCAGAGGCAGAGGTTCAGGCAGAGGTGCGCCCGTTCTGGCCGGAATATCCTTGTCGTAGCTGAAAGTCAGGCGACGACAGACAGCGCTTCTGGCCCGGGAGATCGTCCTCCAAGGGGAACATATCCTCCGTACATTCACTTTACCCTTCAAAAAACGAATCGCGATACCCAAGATGCTCTAGGACACCTCGCTCGCACCCTTCACGTCAACGTCAAGGACCTTTCCGTTGCCGGAACAAAGGACAAGCGTGGCGTGACTATTCAGCGGGTATCTTTGAAGCGCAATGGTCAAACAGTAGAGGATATTTGGCGCCTTGTGAACTGCCAAAATAACCGTCGCACTCCAAAGGAGGCTGTCACTCAACGCGGTGAACGAGGAATAAGAATCGCTGATCTCAACTACCGAAAGGCGAGTTTGGAACTGGGAATGTTGAAAGGGAATGCGTTTGTGATTACCTTACGGTGTGTCTTCCAATTTTCTATTGGGAGCGTCATGGTTGATTTATCGCAATGGCACAGGAGCGTTAAAGTGGACTCGCTTGAAAATCTCCATACGGCACTGAACATTGTCAAAACGAAAGGCTTTATCAACTATTATGGTACGTGCAAGGTCCCACAAGAAACAACTTCTCAATGATCTGAGAACAGGCATGCAACGCTTTGGAACCGCTTCCGTCCCTACTCACGCTATCGGCTTGGCTCTGCTAAAGTCAGATTGGCACACGGCAATATCATTGATTTTACAGAAACGTCATGGTGAACATCCAGATGTCAGCACAGCTCGCGACGCCTGGCTGGTTGACGGTAACCTTGACAAAGCTCTTGAACTGATGCCCCGGCGCGTGGTTGCGGAACGTTGTATACTGGAGAGTTACAAAAAGCAAGGCGGTGACACTCGGAATGCCATGGGAGCACTTTCAACGGTGACTAATGGTATTTTCCCTCATTCCGAAGCTTGATTAACTCAGTTCACAGATTCCGCGCAATCTTCGCCTCATGTATATCCACGCGTACCAATCATATGTCTGGAATGCTATTGTTTCAGAAAGGATCCGCACATATAGTGTTGATAAACCTGTCGTTGGAGACCTCATTTTAGAAGTGGGACAGGATGAGAAAGGCGCGTCAGCCGTTGATGGAGCGATTCTTGATGACCAGGCTGGTCAACCTCAAGCGGAAGCCGAGGAGAAAGGTATGTTTCTTTTCTGTCGAAGGCATATTCGATTCTTATGGCCGAACTCCAGAGATATCAGACCAGCGCAAGAAGTCCAGGAAGCCTTATGTCCCTCCCCGCATCAAGACATTGTCCGAAGAGGACCTGGATAAATATTCGATATTCGATGTCGTTATGCCTCTACCGGGCACAGATGTTGCATATCCTGGAGGACTTCTTGGAGAGAAGTACCGAGAATATTTACGTATGGATGGTTTAGATCCAGACAACTTTTCTCGCAAACAAAAGTAAGATCAAGTCCACACGACCCAGGCCCCGGGAGTAATCCGCTGATCTTTATCCACCACCAGGGACTACACTCTCAATGGTTCTTATAGGTCCATTCTCCATCTACCCAAAGAGCTATCTTGGTCTGTCTTGCGGTACACTGATCCCGACGTTGCACTCGCCCAAGCTGATGAAGACAAGTTGCTTGGTTTTGATCCACCCGTTGTTCTCGAGGATGGCAAGTTCATGGCGCTTCAGATCAATATCGCGCTTGGGACTGCTGCGTATGCTACGATGGCCTTGCGGGAGATTACCAAAACAGAGACGAGTTCACACTTCCAGACCAACCTCACGAATGCTGCAGAGGACCAAAAGTATCGTGGATTCGAGTCTGGTTTGGTTATCGATGAGGGATTTTTGGAGGATATGAAATGAATGTCGGGATGTGTACTTTCAGTGATCCTTGTTGACCGACCCAGAATAAATAACAATTGGACAACACAAATTCCTTAATGGCCTCAGAGTCCATATCTAGCCATCAATAGGCATATCTAAACCGTCCTCATCTCCAGATCCAACTTCCTCATCCACCTGAGATTCTTCAACCACAACTTCCTCATGTGTGTCTTCATCTACCAGCTCTGTCTCTTCATCTTCGAGTCGCGTCCAGTCATAAGACCCGATGTGCTGAGACCAGTAAGGTTTCAAACTCAAAACTGCTTGTCGAAATTCCATGGATTGGCGGGGATGTTCATCCAAGATGTCGTGTACTGTTAGCAGGCTTGCATATTTTGCTTTTTCTCCTTCCGCGATGACGTCGTAGACATTGTGTGAGCAGCCTACGATCGTGAGGGCATATCGTGGGTGACGTGGCTTGGTCACCTTTTTCTTTGCTCTTGGGGGCTGAGTTTTGCCTGGGGGTTCTGCTAAAGCCAGCTTGCTTTGTGAGGCCATTGACTCAGTCGATGACGATGGTGTTGGCCTTGAAGCCTTTGACAGGATATGTCGTACACCGAGCTCCATAACGATCACGATGTATGGTCTTGCATCTGCTCTAGTCTGCCTGTCTTTCGCAGCCTCGTTGGAATTGCTAAAAAAGCCTAGCTTTTCGACATCGATGATAAGAGGACGGGGATTCAAGCGGTTTTTCACTTGAATGAAGATTGCAGATGTCACCCAGCGGTCAAGAGCCTCGTCCCAGAGAAGAATAGGTATCAGCAGATCAACGAGATACTGTCCATTGGCACACTGATACCCCATGGATCGTACGAGTCCAGCCCATGCTGCAAAGTCGGAGATAATGGAGCTATCAGCACCTTTGACAAAGTGTGTGAAGTTGACCTTTGCATCTTCAAATGCCTCTTCGAAAGTTTTACCATCCATGTTACATGGTTTGGCCTTTTTTATCTTTTTCATGTGTTCTTTTCCGACGAGTGCCTCAAGAAAGTTGAGAAGGGAAATTGGTTGACTATATCGCGCAGACACCAGCGATGAGTTCGGAACAGTATTTTTGATGCATTTGTCGTGAGCAAGAGTGAGCAATAGACGTGCAACCAGTTCTCCCCGTTCGCCCTTGCTGATGAGTCCATTGGATAGGACCCTAGATATCGCGTTGAGTGTATGATTTTCCTGATGATCTTCACCACTGTTGAGAATCCGTGCAGCAGCTTCGGCAAGGACAGGTTCAGAAGGTGTCCCGGAGCGAAGATATTCGCGGTGTGCAGGCACAGAAAAAGCAATCCTCATATGGCCTTGAACAAGCCTTCCTTCAAGCTGTGTTGCTTCCTCACGTCTAGGCTCAAAGTCAAACATGACTCTGATAGATGCCGCAGCGATGAGCCCATCGTTTGCAGCAGGATCCAGGGGATTCACAGGTCCAGTACTTCCAAATACTTTGCTCTGCGCAAAGTTGAATATGGAATCTTTTACCTCTTGGACTCCCACAATATACCGCGTCCAAAATCTGGAGAATTCTCTGAGCAATTCTGTTAATATAATAGATCGTCACTCACAGAGGCCGTCCAAATTGAACCATATGTCTTGGAGTCGAAACTTCATCCAGAGATCCAATTTGTCCTTCTTTAATGTTGACACCCACGTCGAATGGCAATTCAACAAAGGGCGGCTGCAATTTGGCTGTTAGAGGATCCACTCTGTCTGACCAAAAAAACTGTGGTGGAGGGGAATATTTCGCAAGGCTCGAGTTGGTTGAAAGGAAAACAAAGAAAACTTTAAAGTTTCTGAAGGTATTAAGAACCCTGCAGAGAACTTGATATGCAGTCCGTGAGGGGTTATCATCTCCAAGCCCGGCACCTGACCCTGCCTGGCCAGCTCCAGCGACAGCATCAGTATGAAGTTGACCTTTTAGGCCATTTTTTTCCATACGATCTTCATTCTTCAACTGGATTCCATGTTCTTCTAGAGTGCCGTCTCTTGTCTTTTCTGTCTCCGACTGAAGCCCCTGTGATTCATCGAAATAAATGATGAACCTCACAGAATTCGCAGATGATGGCGACAATTGAGCTAGTTCGGAATGGTCATCAAGAATTTTGATAAGGTTCCCAGTTGAAACCACAACTGATATCAGTCATTTTCAGTTACCTGATGATTCATTCAAGATAAGTACACCTTACCTCGCTTCACAAGATTTTCATGAGTGTCTCCTGGATTGAGTGGCTTGATTGAAGCCTGCGAAGGGTTGAATATATGAAACATGAAAAAAACAGGCTCGGGAGAAGTAACCTGAGCTGCCACTGAATATAGCCTGTCACGTTGGTCTGCCTGGTTTAAATAATTATACCACATCTTCGTGAGGTTCATTCTATCCCCTCCTCCACGGGGAATTATGACTGACTTCAGGATGCGCGAAACTTCGTTGAAGAGATCTGTGAAAAGAATCAGATAGCACAACTCCAGCTCGCTTCTTGTTAAAGAGCCGATATCATTTCTGATCAATGCAGATCGAAGGCTTGTGTCCTGCCTGGGATATCCTGATATGAATCAGAAAACAAGGATATGGTCAGTAGACAAAGAATACCTTCATCGCTGCGGAGGTTTATAGGGAGTGTGAAAACTAATTTAGCAGCCTCATCCACCATCCGTGATTTCCCCGTCCCTGAACTCTGGACGATAGCAAAGGAATTGCCATATTCAGCTGTCCTGCCACTGACAATCATTTTATTGATAGCGGTGAGAAAAAGCCCAACTCCGTTGCCCTTATAGGGCACCGCCCAGGCAGTTTTCGTGGCTAAGAGTGTGTCAGACTTCAAATGAATAACATTGCACTGGTTGCAGCAAACCTCGCACTAGAAATTCAGGTTAATCGTCTTCAGCAGATAGTGGAAAACACTTACTGCTCCTTGCTTTATTTTCCCGCCGAACATTCTGCATGTTATTATCTTTGTGAACCTGCAGCTGGGACTTTTTCTTGAGTAAGTCTGACAGAGGCATGGTGAGCTTTGAAATAGAATAGATGAAACACACTCAACCGTCATGACGAAGCTGGCCAAATTTCTTGGAGTCGATACACATCCTGATGCGCCGAGCAAGATCAGGGTGATTCTGTACTATCACCATCGCGTCCTGGACCGATACCTCATTGTTCGAAAGTCGGTTCAAAAAAAGCGCCCTTCCCTGTGCGTCCTCCGAAAAGAACTTTGCAGCCTCAGGCCCCGCTATATCTGCCGCTAACACCTTGTCCAGCTCCCTGTCAAATTCATCCCCAGAAGAATCAGTGGCCTTGTCTAGTTTCTCTTCCAGTTTGGAGTCAGCAAAAGTGGTTGAGGGGGACGGTAACTCGTCTGGCATGCGGGGGGCTTTTGTGTGTCTTTCACCGATTGGCGGCGATCCTGAACGTTTCATAGTGCTGTAGGATGAAGATGGATGTCACGTTCAAGCCACAGTACTCCTTAATGATGCTTCTCACATGATCTAGGCAGGCCAGTCTTGAAAGGAGGGTATGAGACGGTGAACCCCTCGGAGGTCATGTGATGTCAGAAAACTTTCTAACCGTCACGGCACTCTACTAAACAAGTGTGGTAGGGCGGCTGGCGCCGCAGGGATGTATAAGGTTTAGGACATAAGGGAATTTGTTTGACGCGAGTAATTTGAGACGCGCGGATTTCTCAGCCTAATCATCATTCAGGTTGCTTCATGGTTCGCAGCAGTCGTATGTGAGTGGAAGATGGTTGCAGAATGTAGGAGAAGTCGTGGGGGAGCAATCTGTTATGTAGTAGTTTCTCTGCAGTGTCTTTCATTGTATTTCGTCTACTTCGTTGAAGCTTAAGGAAAGCAAGCACGCGCCGAAAATGTTGAGATTGAACCAGAATGGTAGGAGAATACGAAGTTGCTTTCCCTTCGCGAGCCAAATGTAGGAGCAGTTCACGAACTGTGGTGCAGAAAGTTCTCGTTGAAAATTCCATGTACTACGTACACGAGAAGTAGTCTGAACGACTAATTAACCCCAAATATCCAAAGACTAGAATAAATTGGTCAACAAAGACTGTGTAGGCACACATTACCTATGCATCTGTAATCTCGAAGGTATACAAGCCCGTTGCTGCCTTCTTCACTGTATCAGTCAGGTGCCATTCGTCTGTGTCTCCATGGGTATCGAAAATGTTGACTCCGAGCATCCCAGTCTTCCTTGCGAATTCCGTCTTCATTGCCAATGATTTTGGATCGTCATATGTGATAACTTGACCAGCCGAAGATGAACGCAAGAACGGTGTATTTGAGCAGCTGTCCCAATATTTCACGAAGCCACCAGCACCGTCAAATATCGGGGGTCGGCGACCATCAGAAGGTTGTGCGCCAGCCAGTGCACCTTGGCTAAGAAGCTCACGAAATAGGACTTGACTTTCGCCGTCTCCAGTTACAACTTCCACCGCCGAATCCATTGCCTCTAGATTACGAGTTCGAGGCTTCTTGGTGCGAGCGCTGGAGATGTTCAGCTTTGATCGCTGGCGCAGGCGCGTGGCATCCGACGCCGAGACGTATCCATATGAGGGAAGTCCAAGCACGAGCTTATTTGCAGGAAAGCCAGCTGATGTCCACATATTGAAACCGGCGACGGCATTAGCTTCTGGTTGAGTAGAGTTGTTACAGCCATCAGACAGGGGCGCATTGGGTCCAGGCGTTTCCGATGCTGGAAAAAGGAATAAACATGTCGAATTGGTACGGTGAAGGGAAGATCCTTACAACCCCAAACATCATAGTTCATGAGAAGAATCCAATCCAGGACATTTGCAAAGCCAGAGACGTCTTTCAATGGGTTTCCGGAAGCATCAGTGAACGGAACCGTTTGAGCAGCAGCAGTAATCCGGGCGTCAGGCGGAAGCACAGCGCGAAGAACCTGCAGGAACCTGAGGAAGTTGCTTGAATCAAGCTCGTCATGTTGATTTCCATGGTTGCCCTCTCGTCCAGGATATTCCCAGTCAATATCGATGCCATCAAGATGGAACTCGTCGTAGATGCCTTTCACGTTGGATGCGAACGTGCGCCTGCTCTTGTCTGTTGAAACTGCAGACGAAAAATATCTGCAAAATGTTAAGATGGTGTTCGGGTTGGATGGCGAGATGATTGCTTACTTGCTTCCCGTCCATCCGCCGATGCTGAGTTTAACTTTGGTACCAGCGTTGTGAGACGATGTGACGAGTTCGCGGAGTATCTTGGGGCTGTTCTCAGAATCCCAATCGATACCGAAATTTGCGTCAGGGGTTGCAAATGCAAAATCAATCCAGTCAAAAAGCGCGAAGTCGATATTCTTTGGAGGGAATAGGTCACCAGCCCAGTCCGGGTAGTACGCCATGACGAGGGGCCCAGTCGAACCTTGAGGTGAGGGCCCATGTACGGCCAAAAAGCTTGGACTAGGATCCAAAGAGGCTGACGCAGGATACACAGCTGTGGGCACCAGAGGTGCTTGAGCTGGGTCAAGATTGCGCCTGGCAGGAATAGAATGGGAAGATGCTGGAACACATTGAACCTGCAATGGTACGAGTGAAGACAAGAAAAACATGAATGAAAACATTGGAAAAGGAAGACAGAGATGGACCAGATCTATGGTGCGGGATTTCGAGGCTGACTTGGTCCGCCACGTCTGGTCATGAACGCGTTCAAGTCATGATTCAAGTTTCGACTCGGTGATGCCTTTCATCTCGGTTGAAGCTCCAAGGATCTACGTTACCTCTGGCGTTACAATTGCACCTTCACCTCGAAATGAAGCTGACGCATCTCCTCTCCGTCTGCTCGTTCTTTCTCGTCTCTGTCCAAACCATCACTTGGACTGCCACCCCATTTAACCCTCCTTCTGTACCTCTTGCCGTGCGCACCCCTTATCTGTCTTGCTGGCTTCCCCAAGGCGCAGGTCGTTGGCTCTACATATCTTCTACCTCAAAGCGTACCATTGAACCCATTTTCTAGGCGCAGCCTTGAATGACGTTTGGCCCACTTTTTGGACGGGCTCCGTATGCATGTTTTTCTGGATTCACGGCTCGGCCCATGACATGCCCACATTCCTTTAGGTCCTTGGATGGGCAGGCTTCCTCAAAGTTGACGGGATTCCATATAGCTTTCTAGGAACCCCCGACGTCCCCGGTGCAGCGTTCTCAAAGGCTGTCCAGCGAAGCACTAAGGTACATTGATAATCACTTCATTGGTTCAACTCGTCGAGTTTCTGCTTTGTTTCTTTCAGTTTACAGCGACTCGGAGCATTTTCGTGTTATCGGCGGGGCCGATAGACGTCACGGTCACTTTCTTGAGTCCCGTCGAGGTAAACCAAATGCTTTCGATAAATCATGTGTCAACTTACAAGATTACAGGCCACGGATCTCCTAAAGCAGTCGATTCCTTTCGCCTATATGGCCGTCTCGGCTGCATCAACTGACGGCGCATTTCACACCGTCCAGGTATATTCGGATATCAGCGCAGAATGGATTTCTGGAGACAACACTCTGATCGCTAATTGGACCACAACGACGGGCAGCATCCTGACGCACCAAGTACAACTACAAAACCAATCTGCATTCGCCGAGATCAACGATCACGTTCAATGTAGGAAATCATACGTTCCCTCCTCTGACCTTCGTTCTGACCCTGGCTATAGATGGTTCTGCTTTCTACTCACTATTGAACGTGAGTATTCCCTGATAAGCTCAGATGCGCTCTGATGTGTTTACTTGTCTACCTACAGACAGCAGATGCGACATACCAAACGGGAAAAGACACCATTCTTCGTGCACAATTCATCAACTACGGACGACTTCAGAATACCAGAGACACTGATTTCCGCGCCATTCAAGACAACTGGCCTGTCTTTGCGTTTGCTCGTGACTTTGGGTCAATCAAAGCAACAACACAACCTGTTGTTTTTTCTGTCGGTCATATTCGCGACCCCGCGATTCATTATGTGGTGCCTGGAGGTACCCAATCTCGCAGCCTTTACTTTTGGAGCCAGTATTCCACACCTGCAAACCTGGTAAAAGAGCAATCCTCAGTTCTGTCCCGATTCTCATCTGGTTTCTTGCTCAAAGATATCGGCCTTCCTCGGCGATTTCCCCGATGCCTTCACCCGAGCTACAGCTTTCGATGCAAAAGTTGCTGTGGATGCAAACAAAATTTCGAGCGATTATGCTGCCATCGTCGAACTTTCAATCAGACAAGCTCTTGGTGCGATGGAGGTCACTATATCGAACAATAGCGATGGATCATGGAACAGAACCGATGTCATCGTTTTCATGAAAGGTATGTCTCATGGTGTTGTTTTCTCCTGATGCAGTTATCCAAAATAAATTGAAGAGATATCCAGCGATGGAGTGCGTGTTTCATGTCATTGTGTGGCAACTGGCTACCTCATACAAAGTCAGAACGTCAATACGGTTGATGTCATTTTCCCAGCATGGCCCACCCTGTTATATACGAACCCGCGATTGGGTAAGTATCTCTTGGAGGGCTTATTCCGGTACCAAGCTAGCGGTTTGTACCCCAACAAATGGAGTGTCCACGATCTCGGCAAGCGATTTTTTTTTGGCGTAGTCGATCCCCTGACTTGAAAATCCAGGTTCGAGCTATCCACAGGCGCTCGGACACAATACTGGCAACGACGAAGCAATGCCAGTAGAAGGTTAGCTATACTTATCATATGATAGAAACTTACTTCTTCCTCAGAGAGTGGGAACATGATCATCATGGCCTTAAGCTATGCCCAGAGAACAGGGGATAATTCCCAGCTCATCCGATATGCATGTTGCTCTATACTCTATTCGACTTCTTCTCATCTCGGTCCCGTAGGCTGCACTCTTGGACCAATGGACACAGTTCTTAAT
The DNA here is from genome assembly GCA_963565915.1 of Entoloma clypeatum. NCBI lineage: Eukaryota > Fungi > Basidiomycota > Agaricomycetes > Agaricales > Entolomataceae > Entoloma > Entoloma clypeatum. Next base: position 2,975,583 of record OY751494.1, read on the forward strand.
TGCCGACTCCCTCATTCCTAACAACCAACTGAGCACCGATGATTTCGCCGGTACACTTGCGAATCAAACCAACCTTGCCATCAAGGGCATTGTTGGTATCAAAGCCATGGCCCAAATCAATCAAATTATAGGCAACACTGGCGCGAGCTCCAATTATTCTGTAAGCTTACTTATATCCCAGATTTGGTGTGCGGATATTGGATCGTGTCCCACAGAGCATTGCTGCGAATTACGTCAATAAGTGGCAATCCCTTGCAACGTCATCTACCGGAGAGCATCTCACTCTCTCAGTAAGATTCATGCCCAAAAGATATCACTGATCTAACGTTTCTGTGCAGTATGGCAATAACTCAAGGTGCAAAGAATGCACGCAAAAAGGATGGGAAAGCTAATATTACATTCAGCTGGGGTCTGTCTTACAATCTTTATGCGGACAAGCTTTTGAGGTTGAACCTCTTCCCGAACTCGGTGTATACCATGCGTAGGGCTTTCCTTGGCCTGAATAATGTCGTATTGACACTGCATAAGAAACCGCATGGTACAAGACAGTCGCCCGTTGAGTCTGTCTCATCGCATCCAAAGTTCCCCATTGAATTCAATCGCGCAGAGCCATTTGGAGTTCCACTGGACACTCGGTATGCGTCCCCGTCCATGTCACAAGACAAAATACAGAATTCTCAATCAGACTTGTAGCCATACTTACACGAAGACAGGCTTGTCAACCTGACCCTTGAGAAATTAACCTGCGCTAAGTATTTTTACAGACTGGCAGATTTGGACATCTGGCATCGTCACGGAGATCGCAACTCGGGATCTTTTAATCGGTTCGGTGAAGAAGTTTGCATCCGACGGACTGAGTTCCCAGCCTTTCGGTGACTGGTATGAAACGGTTAACGGGGCCCCTGAAGGTTTTCGTGCACGCCCTGTAGTTGGCGGTCATTTAGGTATCGTCAAATTCCTTTGACTGACCTATCGTGGTGTGATAACAATGCATCTTGTTTATTTAGCTCTCGTATGTCACTTGTTGCCCTTGGAGAGAATCACATTATACCTGTTCTGACACGCTCGCAGCTCATTTTGTAGAGCCCCTTGGTCTTGGATGCGGGAGACCGCAATGTTACCTCGTTAATGGATGTATTTCATGTGGACTCTACAGCTTGTGTCCTTCCGTCCAATGTGCGCCTTGCTCTCAATCATACAGATCGAAAACCTCATCATCATCCTCTTGTCGATTTGATGCCACCTTGTAAATTGGCAAACTATTACCATCTGATTTTTGAATCACACCTTCCAAAAGGCTCAGTGAATGAGCTTCACGGTATACCATGGAGACTTACCACAAGCCGAAAGCCTCAATTCAAGTACAGCAGTATCGAATTTGTCCGAGTTTCCTAGTTGTTCAAACCCGATTAGCCTGTATCAAGTCAGTGCATTATGTCTATCACAAACAGTGGCCTGCTCACTTGTCGCTGGACACGCCATTGATAAAACACATGACGCATGGAAGAACCCTAACTCCAAGTCTTTCGACGAGCCATGGTACATTCTCTACGAAGACGCGAAAAAAGCGGGTAGCGAAATATTTCGGCGCCAATTTCTACTGGCCGATGTGAGTGATTCTAGCGAGACAATGAGGGAGAGCATACAGCGAGGTGTTTATCCATTATCTCGCATCGTTTGTAATTCGTATGGTAGAAATGAATTACACATCGAGGTTCATTCCTAGTGGATGGGTAGCCCAAACGGTCATGAAAGGGGACGATGGGACTCACGCACTTACACGAATCACCTCTTTCTCCTCCATGATCTCTGTATAACGGCCATGTTCTTTTTCCTTCATCTCGGTCATGCGTTGCATCCTGGAAGAATATCTGGTCAGTCAATCAGAGAGGCGGGACACTGTTGACCGGAGGAAGCACCTCACTCTCTTCTCAATGCATCGAGACCTTGTTCTCTCATCATGGCATCACCGTTGTTCTCTATCTCTGCCTCGAGTTCAGCAAAGAGGGCCTCGTCGTCGTCTTCGTTTTCTGCGTCATGGGATCGCGACCGCGTGCCCTCTGGATGAACTGATTCGACAATTCGGGCGGCTAAAGATGCAATTCTGGGGTTGCTATAGACGGCGTTTACGGCGATGATGACTTCCATATATTTTATAGTTCTTACCTATCCATTGTAATTGCACGGTTCGAATGGACAAGGAACAAGAAAGGAAATATAGATTGAATAATCGTGACCTCTCTGGACTATCAATTCGCCATCATCACCAACCCCCAATGAAGCTGGTCAGTCGACATATCGACAAGCATGGCGCTGTATGTTCCTCGACACCGCCGTTGTAATCGAACCTGATAACTAACTCCATTCAGGGTCACGTCACCCTTCGTCCCGAGGATGATGAAGACATGTGGCATTTGTATAACTTGATTCAAGAGGGAGATCTGGTCCGTGCTCCTGCCATCCGGTAAGCAAACTCTCAACCCACCCCTCCACATTATCTTACTATTCTCAGCCGCGTGCAAACCGTTTCTTCGACAGGTTCTGTAGATTCTTACCGGGTTCGCTTGAATCTCACACTTCGGGTCGGTCGCATCGACTTCTCGTCATCAGCAGCCCCCACGACATCTGCATCAGAGCCTTCTCAAGACCAGGCAGGATCCTCTGCCCAACAAACTGCGTCCGCAGCCCTTCATATTTCTGGCCGCGTCACATCTGAAAATCCCCATGTTAAACTCGGTGCATTCCATACTCTGGACGTTGAGGTAAACCGTGACGTGCGAATCGAGAAAGCTGAAGGCTGGGATAGCATTGCAGTATCAAGGGTAGAGGAAGCCATCGTCCCCGGGAAAGGGGCAGAACTAGGGGCTATTGTCTGTGGGGAAGGAATGGCGGCATTTTGCCTGCTCTCGCAGCATATGACGTTGGTAACACATCGCCTATCGGTTCCCATACCGCGTAAATCAGGGGTATCCGGAGCGTCACAACACGAGAAGGGCCTGGCGAAATTCTATGCGACTTTGTATGATTCTTTCGTGCGACATATTCCATACGGCAATGTTGGCCTAAGGGCAATCGTCATTGCGAGTCCAGGATGGGTAAGGGATTCGGTCGCCGATTATATGATTGGGGAGGCCGGGAGAAGGGGCGACAAGGTACTGCAGAAGGCCTTCAAAGAAAAACTGGTCAAGGTCCATGTCAGTAGCCCGCATGTTCATAGTTTGGTGGAGGTTCTAAAAAGTCCCGAGGCATGTCCCACACACTCCGTGTCTGTCGCACCGCTTTTGACGACCTATACAGATTGTCTCGCAGCTGAAAGAAACTAAGTTTGCCCGGGAAGGGATGGCTCTCGACAAGTGGAAATACTTGATCAACTCTCCGAACTTTACTGATATCTCATTGGTAGATTTCATAAAATGCTTGGTAGCGATGAAATGAGAGCGTGGTATGGTCCAGGTCATGTGTGCCTTGCAGCGGATCGTGGCGCTATCGGAACCCTGCTCATTTCAGATGAGCTCTTTCGGTAAGATGGACCAAGCCCGTGGTTCTTTCTATTCATTTTTTTGGTGATAGATCAAGCAATCCGGCTACGAGAAAAAAATACGTCGCCGTGGTGGAAAGTGTTCAACAAAGAGGCGGAGAGGTTGTGATATTTTCCAGCATGCATGAATCAGGACAACGTAAGGTGTCTCTGTCGGTATAGGCAACATCAACGGTTCTCAAACGTTTTCCAGAATTGAACCAGTTGACGGGAATTGCGGCGATTTTGACGTTCCCCCTGGACATCGAGGTTGTCGAGGGCGAAGAACGAGAAGCTGAGGAAGAGAGAAACCGTCAAGCAGAGTCCTCATCGTAGATGACATCATAACACGTGTTGTCCCGATCACAGTACTGGCTGCTCGCCATCGGCCGGTGCGACTGGGATTTGCCATATAACCCACAAGTACTCGCCACCTTCCACAAACAATGCTTAAACGCCCCAGGACCAGTAGCTCAAACAGTGCCAACGCCCTTCCATGGAAACGCCCCCAAGCGACTTTCTCACCAAGGAAAGTGGCTACAGCAGAGGCTGCCGCTGCGGTAGATGGTGACCCTCTACTCCCTAAGCTCCTAAAATCCACCGAAGATTTTGCAATGCGTCCTGTTCGAGGAGAATCCATCATCTACTGGATGCGAATGTCAGACCTTCGAGGTGTGCCGTCCACCCTTTTTTGATCCATCATTTAACGTGTATCTCCGCAGTTCTCGATAATAGGGCACTTTCGTTGGCATCTAATCAAGCCCAGCAACAGGATATACCACTCATCGTTATTTTTATCCTCAGTCCTCAGGACTACATTGCCCATGACCGATCTGTGCGGAGGATCGATTTCACTTTGCGCAACCTTGGCAAGATTAAAGTACATGCTCACAACGTCAGGGATGCAAGTAACTGACGTTTACTCGCAGGAAACTCTAGCAAACCTAAATATCCCCCTCCATACCACATCACATACACCTCGACGAACATTGCCGTCCTTCTTGCTCGACATTGCCAAGAGCTACGGCTGTAGCAGTGTATTCGCCAACATCGAATACGAAGTGGATGAACTCCAGCGTGACATCCAGTTTTGCCGACTCGCCAAGAACGAGGGCCTCAAAGCTACATTCGTTCACAATAAATGCATCGTAGAACCTGGCATCATTCTGACGAAAGAAAAAAAGGCCTATGCGGTGTGGATAACAAACATTTACTTCGAAATACTCCACTTACAATTCGCAACAGGTTTATTCACCTTATCAGCGCAAATGGCTGACCGTTGTTAACGGAAATGTTCCCTACTATCTGGAAGATCATGCAATACCTCAGTCCAATCCAGAAACCATACACGAATCCCAAAAATTTGGTCCTTTGTTTGAAACCGCAATACCAACCTGTCTGCCCGGATTCGAGCTCGAGGAGCGCGACCGTCAAAAAATGGTGGAACTTTGGCCCGAGGGTGAAGAAGCTGCACGGGAGGTGTGTCCTTGGTCTCCTGCATTTTTTTCCTATTGTACTGATATCAAGGGCAAGATTTTGGACCGGTTCCTACTCACCAAATCGCGTACATCTCAGCTTGGGGCAGTGGATCCCCTTGCTGATGGCTGCCAGATATCTGAAAAATTCAGTAGAGCTGCAAATTATGAGAAGGACCGCGACAAAGCGGACAAAGACACCACTAGTCGGCTCAGGTATACTCCACATGCTTCTCTCATGATGTCTTTGACACCTTGCTGCAGTGTATATCTGTCAGCTGGTGTGATATCCGCTCGTACTTGTGTTCGCGCGACAATGGCCGTCTCCAAGTCAGACAAGGTTGACGGGAATCGCGCGTCCGGGGTTGGGCGGTGGATCCAAGAAATCGCCTGGCGCGATTTCTATACTTGCGTACTTGCTGGCTTTCCCAGGGTGTCTATGGGTCGTCCATTCTTGGAGAAATTTTCAACTATTATCTGGGAAGACCATCAAGCACCCATGGATGCAACACACGGCGGCGGGCATGACAACCAAGATGGCGAAATTTTGAGGAAATGGAAAGAAGGGAGGACTGGCGTGCCTATTGTCGATGCCGCCATGAGATGCCTCAAAGAGATGGGCTGGCTTCACAATCGTCTGAGGATGATTACGGCTATGTTCCTTACAAAGGACTTGATGATCGACTGGAGAGTTGGCGAAAGGGTATTTCCTCTACAATTCTTTGCCTCATGTTCCTGACGATGTTCCGTCAGTATTTCATGGAGCAGTTGATCGACGGTGATCTTGCTTCAAACAACGGAGGTTGGCAATGGTGTGCAAGTACAGGAGTGGACCCATGCCCTTATTTCAGGATATTCAACCCTTACAGCCAGAGTTTGAAAGTGAGAATCCCACGACCTCCTTACTTTTCTATTGACCGTCATTCAGGCAGATCCAACTGGCGACTTCATACGACATTGGGTCCCAGAACTCCACAGATTGAGCGGTTCTGGTAATCATCGTCTGATTTCATCCACTTCGAATGGAATGGTTGCTCACTATGTCGGTAGATTTGCATAAACCGCCTGCATCGGCAGCAGATAAGTTGGGGTATCCTCGACCCATCGTTCAGCACGAGGAAGCGAGGCAACGTGCTTTGCGAAGATTCAAGAACCCTGGTGAAACTTGAATAAATAACGTCGCCAGGGTATGCAAGCTTGTTGCCAGGATGTACACAGGAATCGTTATAGACTTGATATTCAAATTTCCGAAACAGATAAGACCCTCATACAGTTGGCGCCGTGTACTACTTATATGAACAGCCCATGGATGGTCAACTCTTCTCCTCATCAGTACTGCCGCAGTAGATTCTCTGCTGAACGCTGAACCGTTGACTCTTGCAATGTCTCCTATTCTGCCACCGCCTCCTCGCCCCGGAACCCTCCAATCTCTTTATCACCTTCCAATCCCCTCGCGAGATACTTGTATGAAACGTACGAGAGCCTTCGTCGGGTTCTACGGCCCTCAACGAACCGTTCGGCGTCCACGAAGGAGACCTGATCTCACAGCGACACTTGGTGGGATCGATCTCGTTACATATATTAGTCCTTTCAACCTGATTTCCTCCTGTAATTATGTACATTATGTACTAGTGGCTCACAGGGCCTAAAATTATCCAGTTTGAAGTCGGTGGACTTTCACTGATCCCACAACCATCTATCACGAGCGTTCTTGTTTCATAGTCTTTTACACTCGTATTGCAATAGATATCAAAATACATGCTACGGGGATTGTTGAAATCCGAAATCACTGCCGCGTCGCAAAGCTCCTGCTTCTCGTGGGTTCTGAGCAAGCCCAGGGTACATTGGCGCCAATCTGCGTCGCCAACGGCGCAAGCGCCCAAAGAACAGACGGTCAAAGAAAACGCGATTCCTATCACGACAGGCTATTTTTTTTTTCAAGTTAACCAGTCCGCGAGCGCTGTTGAAGCGAAAGAAAGAGGGCCTTAAGCACTGGAGGTCTCCCGAGCCCATTTGGCCGCATTAACGAGGTTGACGAGGGAAGCTAGTACGAAAGAAAAGTAAGGCCAAGTAAAATGTTCGCAAAACTTGATGGTCACCTTCAGTCTCCTTCCAGCCACGCGTCTTCAAGCCACAATCCTATTAGGCGAAGGCGTTAAATATTATCAGAGCCAACCTACGGCGACTTACGGGGTTGACAAAGAGAAGGGAGTCAGGGAGGATGTCAAGCATGGACTTGAGGCGATCCTTGATCTCCTGATCTCCAGGCACTCGAGGGGAATGGATGTCATATACACCAGGGCCGATTTGATTGGAGTATCCATAATGCTTGAAGGTATTCAAAAGCTTCATGTCGCTCTTTGAGGCCTCAATGGAAATGACATCGGCATCAAGTCGTTGAATGGAGGGGAAGATGTCATCAAAGTCGGAGTAACAGAAATGAGAGTGGGTCTGCAGCTGATCTGAAACACCAGCAGTGGCGAGCTTAAACGAGTCAACTGCCCACTTGAGGTAAGTGTCCCAATCCGCGCGTCGAAGAGGAAGCTTGGAAGAAAATGTTGATAAAGGAAGGATCCACAACTCAAAGGGGAAACACTTACCCCCTCTCGAATGGCAGGCTCGTCCACCTGGATAGCACTGATACCAGCTTTCTCGAGGTCAATGACCTCATCGCGGAGGGCTAAGGCAAGTTGCTTGGACTGAAGTTCACGGGACACATCCGCACGAGGGAAGGACCAGTTTAGAATGGTGACCGGACCTGTAAGCATACCCTTCATGGGTTTATCGGTCAAGCTCTGGGCGTAGCTGCTCCATTTGACAGTCATGGGTCCAGGACGGCTGACGTCAGATACGATGATGGGGGGACGGACGTAGCTGCAGGGATTGTTACGAACAGCCGTGATCATACTATCCGAAAAAACTCACCGAGAACCATAGCTTTGCACCCAAGCGTTCTGGGTGAAGACGAAGCCGTGTAGCTGTTCACCGAAGTATTGCACCATATCATTTCTTTCAGGCTCCCCATGGACCAAAAGGTCAAGATCGATCCTCTCCTGAAATCGGACAACAGTCTCTATTTCCTTTTTGATGAACTCTTCGTACTGTTCCTGGGTAAGCTCTCCTTTACCAAGCTTGGCGCGCGCCTGACGGATTTCTTTGGTTTGCTTCATGACGAGGAATAATCAGTATTTTATTATTTGGGTATGCAGACATGACAAAACGTACAGGGAAGGAGCCGATCGTGGTCGTGGGGAATTTAGGGAGCTTTAGATGTTTTGCCTGAATCTCTTTGCGAACAGCAAACGAGCTCTTGCGCTCCAGCTGATCGGGAGTGATGGCGGCAACGCGCTTGCGCACTGTGTCATCAGAAGTAGACTCAAATTCACGGCGCTTAGCAATAGAAGCCTTGTTGGCCTCTAGAGCAGCAGCAACCTTGGGATCTTGAGAACCAGACAAGACTGCGGCAATGATGGCCACCTCTTCAGCCTTTTCTAAGGCAAAAGAGAACCAATCCTTCTGTTCGGGATTTAGCTTGTTCTCAGAAGCCAGGGTAACGGGGGTGTGCAGGAGTGAGGAGGATGTGGCAACGATGATGCGATCTTGCCCAAGTACATCAATAGCCGTCTGCGCTAATTTGATAGCAGCAGCAAAGTCGATCTTCCAGATGTTACGGCCAGAAACCAGACCCAGAGAGAGGATGATGTTGGTGCCTTTCACGGCATCGACGACTTCTTGAAGCTGACTAGGAGCGCGATCCAGGTCAATGTGGAGGCCGGCAACGGGTAATTTGACAATGAAATGAACATTGGAGTCAAGGCGAGAGAAATAAGTGGTGAGCATGATCTTGGGCGCAACGGGAACAAGCTCTTGATAAGCAGCTACGAACTCCTTTTCAAGCGTTGCTGCCACATCAAGCGCGAGAATGGGTTCATCGACCTGTACCCAATCTGCGCCGGCGGCTTTGAGGTTGGTCAAAAGGGTGCTGTAAACAGGGAGAAGTTTTGGGAGGAGGGAGATGGGTTTAAAGCCTGGTTGGGCGTTCTTGGCAGCTTTTCCGAGGACCAAGAAAGAGATGGGACCAAGGATGACTGGACGAGTGGTAATGCCAAGTGCGTGTGCCTCTGCGAATTCCTCGACTGCTTTGTTAAAGTTCAACTTGAAATCAGTCTCTTCGGAGAACTCAGGAACTACATAGTGATAGTTTGAGTCGAACCTAGGTGTAGAAATCATTTAGGAAGAATTTTAAAAGTGGGGGGGGGGGTGAAAACGATCACCATTTCTTCATTTCTGAGGCGGGAACATCGACACCGTCGGTTTGACGGCCACGGCCCATCGCGAAATAAATATCCAGAGGAGAGAGACCAAGTCCGATGTAACGTTTTGGGACGACATTGAACGCAGCAGAGTGATCCAGGACATGATCGTACAAGGAGAAATCTCCACTGAGAATTCAAACATTGCCTTCAATTCTCGAAGATCGATCGCGATCGGACGCCATACCTTGGGATAAAATCGACACCATGAGCCTTGACGCTTTGCCAGCTGGCTTTCTTGACTTCAGCGGCAGATTTAGTAAGGTCATCGGCAGAAATTTTGCCTGCCCAGTAGGCTTCTACGGCTTTCTTCACCTCACGATTAGCGCCTTGAGATCCGCGGTAGCATTGTTGATTGCGTCTAATGGGTAATAGAAAGAAAAATCTTACCGATGCGCGGAAAACCAAGGACGCTGGAGGAAACCATTTGTGTATGGATGAAGGAAAGAAAGAAGGCAGTCCGAGTCTCACTTTACAATAAGTACTACTGGCCGCACGTGGGTGGCGTTTGATAATCGATGGATTCGATCAGAACAAGATGAGAACAACAGCCGCCAAATCACTGCAACCCCGGCTCAGGAGAATGAATATCAAAAGCATGGTTTGCTGCGCGAGCCTTTATGCTAGACAGGCGATGCGATGCGTCAACTGAATTATCATTTTACAAAAATGATTACGATGGAAACAGATCATATGTAAAACAAAACAAAAAACGACAACAAAGGAGACGATGCCTGCAGCGTCATTCATAATGGTCGAGCGCTAGTTGGTAGGTCGATGATCCGCCCAAGGGCTTTTCGGAAGAGGTGCCTGCGTTTCTGCCTGGCTTCTTTGATCGGGGACGAACGTGGTGCGGGCGGTTTAACTTCGCTGGACACCAGAAATACAGTGGACTGGTCAAGGCTGTCACCCTCTGGCAGATCAGGGACTTCGACGGCCGGGTCGACGGGATAAGTTGCTGGCGTTATTGGTCCCTCGCTATCTGAACTTGAGCTGGACCCGCCGGACGCCCGCGTACTCGAGTAGGGTGTAGCAGAGAGTACGCCATGGATTATTGAAACTTCAGGAGAATCGGGAGGCTGCGCGTGATCATCGCGTGGACTGTTGAATGCATAGACTTCATCCGAGCTGACTGAAGTATCAGAGACGTTGATAGGAATTGCGACGGTCGTGCTATTGGTGATCGAGGAACTTTGGGCTGCATCAGACGGATTCTGCGTGATGTGGACCAACAAGCCACCCGTGGGGTCTGCTTCGTCCCGGAAGAAGGTATCCAGAGCCAAAATCTCCCGACGAAGTTCGACCAGGGATATACGACAAAGAGGGTTGATATTGAATATCCGTTTCAAAATGGCATTTGCGCCTCGCGAGATGGGAAGCACTTTACGAAGAAAGTCTCTGTCGCGCAAGTAGGCAGCAAAGCATTCGTCTCTGGCTGTCGCATAACGCCACGGATTGCGGCCGGAGATCATGTTGGTGAGGATGACACCCAAGGACCAGATGTCGCTATGACGCGTAGAATATCTGCCGACCGAAAGTTCTTGACCGATACATTCTGCGACAATTGTGGGATAAACAAAGGAGATTATGAGTGAATAGACAAACCTGGACTCATGTAGAAGGAACTCCCACAGCCGAAGTCCCTTGAGACGTGACTCTGAGTGGAAAGACCAAAGTCAGCAAGACGAATACCAGAACCGTCTTTTGAACAAAGAACATTCTCCGGTTTGAGGTCCCGATGGAAAACACTTTTATCGTGGCAGTATTGAACGGCGTCGATGAGTTGAACAAAAGAATCCTTGACGAGTTGAACATTATCAAGAAATATCTGGGTTTCGGTGATGGCGGCGAACAAGTCTCCTCCAGTACAAAGATCGAGCACGACGTAGACAAAGTCCCTATCATAGATGACTCGATGCAATGTAACGATATTGGGATGGTCGCAGACGAGTTTGTGGATGGTGAATTCGCGGTTTTGAAACTCCTCTTGGTCTGATCCAATCGCAGGCCGCATTAGACATTTGACAGCGTAGAAGACCGGTTCGTCCCGCGGAGACATTATATCGAGAGCGTGATAGACCTTTCCGTAGGCACCAGATCCTAAACTTTCCAGCAGTTGAAGACGTCCGTTGCCGATGACGCGGCCATTCAGGTCGGGCATGTCGTCGGTGACGGTATGATGGGGCATGATTGAAGTTGAAGAAAAGATTAATGCGGTTGAAGGTTGTATAACAAAAGTTGACGAATGAACTGAACAAAAGGTTGGTGGAGAAGAAAGTGAAGAGGAAAGAAGAGGAGTGAGACAGGAGATACTTGTGGATGGATAGATGTAGTGGGTCCGTGCACCCAATAATGACATCTGACTATGAACATCGGCGATGACGATCTTCTCCTCCTTCAAGGCGAAACCGAGGTGTTTGCAATTGATTCGTGGCGCAATCCGAAGTTCATGGTAGGCCACCTGAAGGAGAGAAACGAAAAAATGGTTCATTAGCGGGCGTTGATGCCCACATCCTAGTACTCTGGAAGGTGTGTGTCGGACGGTATGGCTTACTTCCCTGTCCCTTTACATAGCCCGATGTGAACCTGGACGACCTTGTGTCTAATGAACAACTGGCTGAGAAATTACCCTCTGCTCGCCCTGTCGGCTATATTTTTCCAAACCAACCTCCCCTCGATCGTTTACATATTGTTGTACAGAAACCGGATGCTGGTGAGTGTCCATGGCTGAACACTGTTGATAGGTTCTTGCCCCATCGTTCACATCTCCTGGTCGCCGTGTCCATACCCTTCAATCTGGCCACGTTTTGAATTCCTATGCACACCTTTCACACTGCCAAATTGCAACGTCCTCTATCTCCCCCAACTGCTCCGTGTTACACAACGGACTTCTGAACATAACTCCATGTACTACGCTCACTACGAAACAAAACTTGGGTCACTCACTGGTTTCCCGGCATGTTCTTTCTCGTTATGCCCTCCCGTTGTCACGTATTTCTTTTGTCCCTCTCGATTCCTCGCTATTCCACATCCTCCCATTTCCATATCCCGCCATCCCTCTCGCCTCGTTTTGCCATCTTCCCCAACGGCTTCGTGTTACACAACAAATCTTATTCTCCCGAACTCGCTCGCCGCTATGTCTTCCCGAAAATGCATCATCATCTCCATGGCATATTCACTTTCCCCTGACTTACCGCCACTTCCGCAAACCCGATCTATCCGCTTACCCTCATTGGCTGGACAATATAGCTTCCCCCCTTGCCGATCGTAACTGAAATATTTATTTGTTTTGTCACCTCCCAAACGCTATTCGCTCGCCGCTGTGCACTCCCTCCTTCTACATGTACTCTGCATCATTACAGATCAACGTGTTTCCAAGCGACCCCGTTCGAGTGACATCGAGCTGCAGACCCCTAAAAAGATACACACGGAATCTCAACCCCACGGTATGTTCCGTAGCTCTATGTTTAACGGTAACTGCATCATGTCGTTGGCAGTATCACCCCCACGCCTGAGCAAAGAACAAATGGCCACTAGCATGGCCACCGCATTCAAACCCTTCAAGCAATATCTCGAATAATTAGCCCAGGGAAAGTTGGACGGATACCTCGATTCCAACAGTCGTAACGACAGTCTCCGGGGTGAGGTTGTCGAGGGACCCAAACCTTCTCCTTCATGGTCTCGGCAAAAACTTAGACATGAAGACGACCGAGAAGCTGTTTGTCTTTGATACCGTGTACGTGATTTGAACCCTGCTTTCAACTACAATACTTATTTTGCCCTTACAAGTCACCTGTTCAATACCTCAGGTTCGGGTAAAACTCGCCTGACGCTTGACAATCTCTTCCACAATTGGGGATTCTATCTTCATGCCAAAGAAAACTTGACTCAGCCTCCAGCGGCTCCGGCGACTTCGAGGAGGCCATCAGAGTAATACAGGATCTGAGTACTTGGAACTGGGGAACAGGTCCTGAACGCCTCAGCCGGAATGCAATTGCCGCAGACCGTGTATTTGCGATGCTATTTTGTGCGCGTGTTTTTGTCCTCAAACAGTTTTTGGATTGCATTCCGCACCCTGTGGATATTTTAGCCGCTCGACGGCGATGGGTTTTCCTTCAGATTATGCCCCCTTGTTTCAGAAAGCCACACAACCACAGACGTTTTTGTCAAACTTGTTCGCAGTCTCCGCGCCCCCCACTCGGAGGAAATGCAGGATTATATTGACTCTACGACGCTCAGGTTCGCTAGTGGGGGGGGAACTTTTTACTCGGGGGCTTTTTATTGTAATTGACGAAGCGCAAGAAGTCTAGAGAACAGTTTTCCCTCCACTACTACGCCATCAGAGACGCGGTCGGCACTCTACGAACTGTATAGGTACATCGGGGGCACTGGCATCTTCTTCGGGACCATCATCTCTGGGACGGGACTGTCCAAGGAGATAATGGAGGTCCCAATAACCGCGTTTTCCGCCAAAAATATGGGAAGGAGTTGCCATCCGATAATTTTCACTGGTACTGGAGTCTTCATAGACGCAGAGTCTCAGAAGAACTACGTTAACAGGTTTCTCTCATTGTCCGATACAAATGTCTCCGATCAGCGTTTGCTGCAACGTATACAGCGTTGGTTTGCTGGACGGTGCGTCTACAGTCTTGGAAGCCTCGACCTACTGCCAAAGCGTAAAATCATAGTTACCGCCTTACAGCCAGACTTATCGAGCTCTTGCTTCATTCGGAAAATTCTCCATGTCACCGCATCCTCACTGCTTTCGCCAAGTACTTGACCGGGTTCACGATCACTGATGCCACTGATCTGGAGGATGAAGAAGGCCCCATTCCTCGAGACCTTGAAGACGTCATGAATCGTTATGGGCCGCTCGTTCAAGTCGATCGTCTTTTCGAGAATGAAAGTGAGTAAGATGCTAGTCAGTCGTGATTATTTAACCCTTTTGCCAGATGTAGGATTGATACAAGCGCTCGTTAATGCCCTCATGCGATGGGTAATTAGGAGCCAGCCCTGTCAAATCGAGGACCATATGCAAGGCATGATCTCACGAGGTGTAGGTCACCTGGTGGTTGTGGCTCGTTGGCAATCTGACCCCAAACTCAACTACCCTGTGCGCGTCGCCGAACCACTGACAATTTTTTCCCTTAGTACGATTTTCGAGCAGCGACCATCGACACAGAGAAAGATGTGGATTACAAACGCAATGCGCACTGCCCCTGACAAATCGACGTTTGGGATTACATACGCAGAGATGATAACGTTGTTGCTCATGGAGAATTTTAGTGGCAAGTTTACCCGTTTAGGTGATGTCTTTCATTTTGCCGCCAAGTCATCCCTGGGGTCGAGAGGTTACCTTGGTCTCCCTGACGCGAAGGGCCGGTCATCCTGCGAAGCATCCTGGAGCACAGGCAGTTCCGATCACTTTGGTTTCAAGGCCCAGTCCCCTGCTGATGTCCTTGAATTCTTAAACGACCCGAAGGGAAAGCCTTTCCTTCTTCCAGATAACCATATGGGTCCAGACGTTATTTTGTTTTCTCCAAGACAAAGAGACACAGGAGTTGATTCTTGTTATATTGCAATCCAAAACCAAAGGGAACTTCGACACAAAGACTTGGCTGGGGGCGGTTTATTCAGTCAAGCCCAAGTTCTTTTACACGATAGTAGTACGTCTCCGGTCCTTCACTTCTCATTGTAGTGACGAATCTTTATCATTACCCCTATAGAGCCCTGGAAGAAGGAAACAATATGCACCAGTGACATACCCAAATGTACAGGACGATGTAATTCATCTGTTGGAGGATGTCTTAGGACGAGAGGAATCCACAACGGTTGTTGAGGGTTATCGTGCTAAACTCCGTAGTTCGACAAAGAACAAACGGGAGCCTGCCTCACAGCCGGAGCGGCAGATGCCCAGGTATATTTACGCCATTGCATCTTCTGATGACGAACAGAAGCATCGCCTAGAAGCGGAGTCTCAGGGCAATGTGGCATTGTTGAAGTGAAAGGTGGTGAACGAGTATGTCGGTTCCGCAGGAGACATCGTAAAGATGGATTCGAAGTTCGTAAACCATTACTGTACATATATGTTATTGTTAGTAAGAATCGTATAGCATTCCTGGCAGCAGTAAGAACAGAAGTGCAAGATGGCCGAAACTTGGCTATTTCATTGCGGTCCCTGGGTACTCGCTCTTACCCGTGACTGCGGCCACGCAAAAAATGCCTAGATATCTGCTTCCACGGGGCGGGTACCCTGTGATACTATTATTGTAGGAAACGATCGGGAACTCACAGAGATTCAGATACCCCTCCCTCTCAGACTGTGGACCTCATATCTCCAGATCAAAGTGACGGAAACCTTTCGCACATTTGCCCCCTTAAACAGCACCAAATTGTGTTGAGATTGAGCCAACGTTCATAAGAAATGCTTGGCGACTCATGGAGATTCATGTACTCCTCATCAGCTCAGACTCCGGACCTTCCGGACCTTACATCTCCGGAACGAGACCACGGCGTAAGCCTGTCGTCTTTTCAATTCTTCGAGATGCCACCAAAACAATGTGAAGATAAAGCCAAGAATGACGGAGAAATCACCAAGTTCCTGCCAATACTCCTCCCTCTCCAGACTCTCCTCATTTCTGGAACGGAGCCACAGAATCCTTTCGTCTCTTCGGGCCCTTAAAGCGGCACTCAATAACGTCAAGAATGATAGCATTTGATGAAGAACGCACGAATACACAGAAAGCCTGCACACACAACCCATCCTCTCCCCAAACTCTGTCGACATCTCTTGAAAACTCAGCTACGGAATCCGCTGGTCTCTTCAGTCCTTCAAAATGCGAATGAAAGCCGTCAAGATTACGTTTAAACTGATGAGAAATGATTAAGAAGTCACCGTCCTCCTTTTCAAGGATTAACAAGGACGAAATAGATCATGGAGTTCTAAGGTCTCTTGGTGGCATACCGTTCTGAATGTATGATTGTGCCACTACGTGTGCCTCCAAGATATCGTCTCTTCAATCGTCTGTGCTGTCACCCTTCCTATTACTTGCAACCGAAGACGGCGAGACCAACGGGAACTACAACAAGCGAAATGCCGAGAAGCTGTCGGGACTTGACCGAGGAAAGAACGCAATAGATTTGGTCATAGATGCAGAAGTGTCTGTATGGCCGGCATGCTGATTGGGAACCCTGACGACGTGCCTCAAGTCGGGCTCAACTATCCTCGCCGAAAGATCGATCTCAAACCTCTGGTTACTCATCGGTGTGTTGTAAATCATTATTGGCATGAAGGATGTTGGCTCTGACACTACGGCCATTCAACTTTCACTTTTGAACAACTTGTGTCGGAAAAAGCAAAGATAGTCAAAGCCATCGCTGATGCATGGGTGGTGGTCGTCTTCATAACTTCCAAACCTGTTTGGAAGTAAAGCCCATTTCACCTAGGACTCCACCAACCACACCCTGAGAGAAATTGCGACCATATGGGCCTGATATTGAACTGATCATTCTGAGGTAGCAGGTCGTCTAATGATTAGACAGCAGATTTTCATGGGGAGCGGGACTTACGGCTCTGGTCCGCACACGAGAAATAGAATTTTCCTGTCTAGTGGTTTTGCAATTTCAGTTTTTCCCAATAGATTCTGCCACCATGAGCCAGCGTCTTTTGCGAACCCAAGGGCACCTTCGATGGACCCTTTCGCGATACGACCTACTTGCAAGGTTGGGATATAGGGCGGAGCAGAAGAACCTTCATCGGAGTCGACAAAAAGTCGAAGGCTGAGCGTTTCGGGATGCTCTTTGGCGTAGGTAACAAGGGGTTCCATGATAATCGGTGGCGGAAGGTCGGCAGGGGTCCGAGATGAATGCAACAATGTGAAGCGCATTTTACTTTCGGTCTGCCTAGAAATGACAGAATGGAACAGCTGATAGAATGGGGTGATACCAGTCCCTCCGGATATCTGTATCGCATGTGGTAAGAACGAGCTCGTACCACGTGTGGAAGACATACCATGACAACTTCATCCCATGTCTCGTCCTTCCAAAGCCACGTCGTTAGCGGACCACGGAGATCTATTGTGTCACCGACGCTCTTTGTGTGCAACCATCGGCCGACTTCGCCCTTGGGGTATCTCTTGATCCAAAACGACATGCGGCCTTGGTCATCGATTCCTTCCAGAGGGGTATAGGGCCTTTCAACTTGAATGTCATCATCTTTGATATATACGGACCAAATGGGGCCAAAAGAGGCGTCTTTCAAATGGTGAGGAGGCAGTAAGTTGGGGGAGACCGCCAGTCGTAAAAGCTTGGTGTCCGAGCCGCATTGTTCGTTGGACAGCACGGTTGATGGGGTGAAATGAGAGGGGGAGAGGGGGGCTTTTGCGGATGTTGGGGCGGACCTGGATGGATCTGGGAAGAAAAGGTAGTATGAGGCGCCTGCAGCTGCTCCGATAGCCAGCAGGACCGGTCCCGGTCGACGGGGGATCATGGAGCCAGGCGTGACGTAACGGCCGTGACCCGACGCGATGCCGCCTTTCCAAACACGCAATCCCTACTACTTGCGCATCTCGGAGAAGAATGTCGTCCCCGTCTACGTCCGTTTCTCCTCTTCGTCCGTTCCTCTTGTCTTACCAGATGTCCAGCTGTATCTAGACGAGCGCCATCTCGACTGGATGTCAGACCGCGTATTCCAGCATGTGCTCGCCGACCTTCGACCACAGTACATATCTGCTCTTACCTGTCGTCCCTTCAACAGCCTGACTTACTGCCACCAGTGTCCTCTCAAAAATGAAAGCCGAAGCGACCATGCAACCTGCGTTGTCTTCCAAGAAGGCCACCGTGGATACCCACAGAGGAGGTGCGAGGCAATTGTTTTTCAGATGTGCGTCACCGTCCCACAGACATCATCCCAGAAACTTACCAATTCTGTTACTTCTTTCGTAAAAACGAACCACATTCTGTGGTCGTGAAGGTGCTTGAATACGCCGCACCTTGTGGCCAAGCTACGCCGCTCACAGTTCGTTTCATAGTCAAGGGACTTTGTCGCACACCTTCCCCAGCTACTGCCTTCAGCCTCATCTTCAAAGCAACAGCGCGGAAAGAGGAAAATCAAGGTTAACAGTAACAAGGGTCCTGGCGAACACGTCCGGAAAAAGCGCAAAGCAAGAAGGAAAGGCAACACTCGCATTGAGGACAACGAGCTGTCGAGTTCCAGTTTCGAGATTCTCGAAAACACATCCAGAAAAGAACCCCCGCGCCCGCCTGAAAAGGTCCCAAAGGATGTCTTTAGCAGCGGGTACATGGAATTGGACGATCAGCAAGTCGCAAACCCTGAAGGGCTGGATCATGAGCGGAGCGATTTTCCGACAAGGAACCCAAGTGATATGGATATTGATCAGCAGGCTCCTCAACAACCGATCGGCGACGTCGATCAAGAGGATGAGAAACCCAAACTCAAGCTACAACTCAAATACCAGGGCTTCGAGATATATGGTCATTGCTTGTGCATTGTAGTAGAGCCCTGGCCACCAATTCGAGCTTCATCCAAGCTTCCCTCGGCGCCTGAGACCACGAGCAGGGGATCAAGCATTGCCCCTTCGGGTTACATACCTTCTCCAGACTCCCGTCGCAGGGAGACAACCCCGCTGTTTCTTCCCGATCTGGACCAGGAAAGGAGCGAATCACGGAGGCGTCCACAAATATCTTCTCTCCTCGACCCCAGTTTTCTTGACGACTCTGATGATTCCGACTACGGCGGGATGATGGAATTCAGTCAAGTGTTGAACGCAGCAGGAGATCTTAGAGCGGGTGCTGCCGACGATGATGAAGACACGGATGCCGCGATGTTCTTCGGCGATGCAGATGAAGTGAAAGAATTGTGATGGATCCTAGAATTCGGGTTGAGTCTCTATTTGCAACATGATATAAAAATCCCAGTGGATAGCGGATGATATTATGAGATCTATGCGCGCCCAATTTCTCTCAAAATCTCGAGCTTTCTTGCTTCTGAAACTTCCCTGAAACCTGCGTTTGCCATCTCAAAAAGGCCATGTCCTCCAGAAATCGAACGCAATCGGTTAGAGTAGTCTAGCATCTTGCTTAGAGGTGCAAGGGCACCGATTGATCGTCGTAGATGCACGGCACCATGAGACCCGGATGTATCTGCACTACTTGATGGGGACAGCCAGGAAGGCGGGATGTAAACCCCTTCCTCAGGATAACCTTCCATCCCTTCATTTCCATTCCCGACGGTAAACGATCCAGTTTCGAGGTCAAGGACTTCTCCACCGTGCTCTGCCAAGTCTCTCACGACCATGCCAAGGCTGTCTTCCGTCACAGATACCTTTAGACGAACGAATGGTTCCATTAAAGGGCCGACTCCTGCATCACGAATACGATCGCGTAGAATTACTGCCGTTGCCCCAGTAAGCGTTGAGGCAGGGGCCACAGGTGGTAAGGAGAAGCCTGTCAATTGTATGTGAAGGCGGGACATTTCCAACGATGTATTGGGTGAATTGGATAGTGCGCTGGCAATTCCTCGGGCAATGAAACTCTCGGGGCCAGTGTCTCTGGCGGCGTCTGGAGAGAGAAATGGCTGCCCATCCACGTTTAGAACAACGTTACCGTCCCATGTAGCATCCCCCTCTTCGCTGGGGTCCAGCGGGCGAACATCGAGAGTCACAGAAATTTCTACTTTTTTGCCACCAGTATCTGTCCGCCATATATTGGAGTTTGCACTGGGCTTACCAGGACCCAATCCCTCTCTATAACC
This sequence comes from Entoloma clypeatum, assembly GCA_963565915.1. NCBI lineage: Eukaryota > Fungi > Basidiomycota > Agaricomycetes > Agaricales > Entolomataceae > Entoloma > Entoloma clypeatum. Next base: position 2,995,659 of record OY751494.1, read on the forward strand.
GACGCGGCGTTTGCTCACTTCAAATCGGGCGCCCCATTCGTTTCTCAACCGACCTTCGACAATCTCCAGATGAAGCGCACCCATCCCATGGACCAAGATCTGTCCTTCTTGGGTATCAGTACGGACAGAAGGATCGGTACGACAGAGAGATTCCAAAGCGTCTTGCACAGGTTGGAGGTCAGAGTGAGACTGAGGAACTATTGACACCGATATGACCGCAGGAGGAGGTGTTATCTCGCGAAGGACAGATCGACCTGATGGAGATGCTCCGGTGGAAACAAGGGTGTCCCCTGTACGCGTGTATTTAAGGCCTAAGATTACGCCGACCGACCCAAAGGAAAGCTCTTCTACCTCTTCCGCTTCCGATGCATACAAGAGAAGAAGTCTTGACACTCGCTCACGCTGGTTTCTGTTAGTGTTCAGAAGTACACTCTGACGCGTAAGCTTGCCTTTATTCTCGTTTAGTATCCAATATATGGAATTAAAAAAACTCGATGATACCTGAATAGACCCGTACAAAGGTCATCCATCCTCTCTTCTTATCCCAAGAGACTTTCCATGCTAAAAGCCTCACTGGTGGGTGCTTTTCCTGAGAGTCATGCGGCACATCGACTGGGCTTGCCAAAAGCTCCCCGACATAGTCCATGACTAGATTCGTACCAATGTCTTTCATCGCAGAACCACAGAGAACAGGGAGAATTTCGTTATTGAGCGTCGCGCGACGGAGATGAGGAATAATAGAGGGACTGTCGATGTGCAGGTACGAGGCAGGAGTTGACGGCAAATCAAGGAGCTGATCCAGCAACTCTTCCGAAAACATGGACAGATTCTCCAGAAACTGGGCGCGTGCCGGGACCAAGTGCGAGAGAATGGGGTGGGATGGCGGAATCAAGTCTAGCTGAGCAAAATTTGTATGATTTCGCGGAAGGGGATAGCACGACGCGGTTCCATGCTGATCCCATTTCCAGACTTCCCATTTTACGAGGTCGACCAGACCCTCGATTCCAGGTTCAGCTTGCGCATATCGACGCGGGTCAAAGGACGTGATTGGCAGCACGAGTGGCATTGGAAGAGGATGGAGCCGGTGTGAAAGTAAGGACGATACGGATGCTTTGAACGAAGCACCTGGTCGATCGAGCTTGTTCAGAAACATAATCCTGCTGGGCACCCCATACCTATCAGAACGATCTTGATCAAACATTGTCAGATTCTTAGGGTCTCACCTGGATTACGCACCTGTCCAATTGCCTCCAGACACCCTTTGTTTGAGCCTCAACCCCTTCGACAGAATCTATCAAGACAACGGCGCCATCGACAACGCGGCTGGCGCTTTCAACCTCCATTCCAAAATCCGCATGACCAGGGGTGTCGACCAGATTGAAAGTCCAGTCTTTCCACTTGACAGGAATGCTGGCGGATTGGATTGTAATTCCGCGTTCCCTCTCCGCTGGAAGAAAATCGGTGGTAGTACTACCCGTGTCGACAGAACCTCGCATGGTCAGATAGGATGACTTGAGAAGAATGCTTTCGGTCAATGTGGTCTTCCCAGAGTCTGTGAAGTGACTGTCAATCGGGCAGGAAGTTGAGGTCCTGGGATTTACCAATATGAGCGACAAGGGCCATGTTCCGTATTTTGGATGGATCGTGGATGGCCTTCTGAGAATAAGGGCGGTAGCTGGGGCGACGTGAGATGCGGAGAGTCCATCTGGAAAGGAACATGAACTTGAGTGCTGCAATATTTGTAATTGTACCTCCAATTTGAACAATGGCGGTTCAACCATCTCCTGCCCATGGCCTCGCACCCCGTTAACCAACGTTCTCTACAAGACCCCGCCCGCAAATATCCCCCACAAACATTATGCGATCAACCCTCGCCCAGCCATGGCGGTAATCTGCCCAACACCCTTCTTACTGTGGCTACCATCGCCTTTATATTGGGAGCCGTCTTCTGTCTCGGTGCTGTCACATGCCTCGCAGGAGGTCTTGGTCACTGGTGGTCAACCCCTCAACTCGGATTCTTTGTGGCGGCATGGGCCTTCTTTCACTGGGCAGAGTTTGCCGTGACTGCCGGTTGGAACCTCGAGAAATGCAGCGTCGACTGTGAGGAACCGCAATTTTCGCCGATAGTCGATCTGATTCCTATTGCCAGCCTTCCTGCTTGATAATGGCGCCGTGTACCATATTGCGAACACAGTCGCCCTAGCCGAATATCTGCTCACTCTATTTTGCAAACCGAGTCTCAAATCGCACCCCTACGTAACAACCATTGGTCAGTGGCCCGCCTTTCCAGTAACAACAGCCTCACTGAAACCGTGCCAAAGGTGTTATAATTGTGATATTTGGTCAATTACTGCGGTCCACGGCAATGATCCACGCATCGACCAGCTTTTCCCATTCTGTCCAATTCCAAAAGCGCGAAAACCATAAGCTTGTCACGGATGGTGTATATGGGTCCGTTGACTGGTCCTTCACTCTTCAGGCTGTTAATTGATGCCGCGATGTAGCTGGTCCCGCCACCCCTCTTACGCAGGTTTCTTTTACTGGGCATTGGGCACACAATTCGTTCTTCAGAATCCCCTGGCATTTATCCTCTTTACTGTGCTTCTGTGGAGGTTCTTTTATTACCGAACCAAAGGTCTGTTTCAACCGTAAGTGATCAAACATCTATTAACTCTCCTCAAGTCGAAGAAAAGGCCCTTGTCAATTTCTTCGGAGAAGACTATGTAAATTACCGACAGCGTGTTGGGACCAGGATTCCTTTCGTACCATGATCCCATTAGCATCATCACAGATTCTGGCAGCGAATGATAGACCATCTTAGCTTTCTGGGCAAGTTGAGGACACCAACAATTAATTTGGAAGGCCCTCTCATGCATAAAGGGATCCCGCAAGTGATGGAGTCCAAAGAAAATCGAATCATGATCATACGCAGCGAGGCATGGAGCATAAGTGTACATGAAATCACGGCGACATATTTATTCGCCAGAGATCGCTCCTTTGCCCGACACATAAATTCCATCTAAGAATTTACGGATATCCTTGTTTCGTACCCGGCAGATGCCCTGAATGGAAGCAGCTATTTCCAGGCAGATTGATTAGTGGCAACATGCACAAGGCTGTGATCAGGTACCTGATTGTGACACCATGTCGATATCATTGCCTTCTAGAATCAGTTCATCCTTCTGTACTTTTGATTCTGTGACGGCCACTCCGTCCAGCATGTCGACGTGTCGGACAGTCTTCAAGCACCGTTGGCAAAGTTATTGTACAGTAACTTCACAAATGACACACCTTTTCACCTAAGAAATTGCGAATCTCCACCTTCTTCCCGTCGTCTTGAATGATACAGTTAATGGGAAAATGGGCATAGACGGCACGCATTTTGTATTGGAAACCCTCGAAGACAGAGTCAAGATGTCTTCACGACAAGGAATATCCAAGGACACACCTTTGTGACGCCAATGACCATATTGTTGATGAGTGTTCTGATCGTGCGCAGGCATGCGACATGCTTGCGCCCACCCTGCCAGACGGCCAAAAGGACCTTGGTGGTCTTCCCTTTCTGCAACCTGATGTCCATGTCGACATGACGGACATTCTTGGTGAGTGTTCCCCTGGGGCCTTTTACGACGATCACTCGGGATTTGACCGAGACCTCAACATTTTCGGGAATTTCGAGTTCTTCTGTCTTGAGGACGTCGCGCATCTGGTAAAGGTAAAAGTCAGCTACTTGGTCAAGTGTGAGTCTGTATTCATCTGAAGCGCCTAAGTCCCATCCATCGTTCCCGCCGCCTCAAATAAGCATATGTTGGGCTTAAACGAGGGTGCGTGTAGTGTGGGTTCCAAAGAAAGCAAAGACAGCAAGATCGGCGGCGAGTACATACCTTGAAGCGAAGATTTTGAGGGTGTTGTGCGGATTGCTGGGTTGAGTGGCGATGATGTTCAAGCAGGCTGACGTAAGCTTGCCTATTTTGGTCCTGGCTCGCTCTGAACTGCTCGAGTCACTCGCTCGAGCCATCGCGTTGCACTAATTGAATGTACCGTGTAGATTCAACTCGTATAACAGATGAATATATAGTTTCCGACCTTTTCATGCCCGTATGAATTTATCGTCCGAGTGTCGGACTTCGGAAACAGACAGCCGTCGGAGCCTAAAAAACCGCCTATTGTCACCGTGATTCCAGCATCTCAGTCAACAACCACCACCATCGTTCGTCACTGTTGCTGGCAGTCTGCGTAAGATCGGTTAGACTTTGACACCAATCCCCACAGAGCCTTCGCTCGTCCGCTGTCTCTTTAACGTTGCTTGGCAATCCCTTTCGTCTCCTTGAGACCCTGTCCATCCATAAGTCTGATTATCATGTCTCTCTATCCTTCCCAGAGCAGCTATGGCCAAACCTCGTACTCTCAATATTCCCAACCTGTCGCCCACGGCGGATATTATCAGCATCATTCTCATCAGCCACCTCCAATGCCACCCCCACCCCCACCAGTCTATCAACTTGATCCCGTTACCTTCCGACGGGAATACACGAATCGTCTCAAAGAGCTTACTTTCAACTCTAGACCTATTATCCAGGGTTTATCGATGCTCGCCCAAGAATATTCTCGATTTGCAGAGATCGTGGCTCAGTGTCTGGAAGCTCATATAAGACAGGTGAGTCACTGGTTTGCCCTTTGTTATTCTATGCTTGCTGGAGACTTGCTGCGCATTGTCTATATTAAATGTTGCATCCATCATCATGTATCGTAGTCCTAGTTCTACATTGAGCACAAAGACCTGTAAGAGCACAGCCAGTCGAGTTGAACATCATCCTCAAACAAATCATTCTTTTTTTCTTGCTCTCATTGCTCGTCCCGCGGATTGCTGACTCATCACTCCCATTTTTGGTTCATATCACCAGGTCCCTCCATGGATGAAACTTCCTTCGTTTTATCTGCTCGATGCTATCTCAAAGAACGTTTATGAGCCATATGCCCGGCATTTCGCAGGTTTTGTTCTTCCCCTGTTTCTTGACACTTACAGCCTTGTCGACGACAATACTCGAAGTAAAATGGAGGAAATGCTCCTGACTTGGCGAACAGGATCGCCCCAGGGCAAAGAATTATTCGGTGTTCCCCCTCAAGTTGCCATAGAACGCGGAATCTGGGGCGATGCCGCAACATGTCACAGCGTATGTCATTGTCCTGACGACCTCGTCTCGTTTTTAGCTTATCAATATCACAGACAATACATTCTGCTCTCCAGACGGGATCGAGTCAAATCACCAAGTCACAAGTTCTGTGTGAATTAGACTTCACCCTCAACCAAAAGAGACAGGCGGTACACAGCAATCCATATGATACAACGTCTCAGAACCATATCAATGTTCTCACTCAGGTTTGTACCCTATGCCGCTTCTGTTGGTATATTATTAATACTGTCGACCCAGCTACGCAAGCTCGTCGACGCCGGGGTATCACAAGAAGAACTACATCAGATTCTAAATCAATTGAGAAACTTGGTGAAAAGCACAACACCGGCATCAGCACCCGTACCAGTCCCGCCCCAGCGCTGGCAATCTTACTCTGCACCCCCACCTCAACCGTCTTCTTCAGGTACACTGCGTCCCTATTCCCACACATCACACATTGCCCTGCTGTATCCTGCTGACAACCTCAAACCGGAACAATCGATACCCCCGGTGTCCACGACGTCAATTTCCGCTCCAGCTTCCGTCGCTCAAGCGCCGGCTAACATCGCCAACTTACTATCGACACTATTGCGAGCCGGTGTTGTGTCGGCGGGTAGCACTCCGACGGGCGCCGGCGCGACAGCCAAAGAGGAAGCGTCGAAGCAGCAGGTGGCTGAAAGTGTCAGTCTTGAGCAAGAGGCTTCACGTGCGTATCGCCAGGTGATTTTATCACAACCCATCAAGTTATCTAGTTCAGATATCATGAGGTACGTACCCTTACCTTACTCCTTCGCTTCCAGTTTACATGTGGCTCATCGCTGTATCTTAGGGCCCGACCGCAGATCGTAGAGTTGTTGTACGACCAGTTGACAGCTCAATGTAAACAATGTGGGATTCGCTTCCCTGATACGATTATTGGCAAGAAAAATATGGAGGATCATCTGGACATGCATTTTAGACAGAATCGTAAGGCTAACCAGAACGTGGGACGAGGTCACAGTCGGAGCTGGTTCATTGGTGTCGAGGTATGATCTAGCCTATGCTCGCCATCGGGGGAGATTGACCAATGTTTGCCACAGGATTGGATTCATGATTTCTCCACTGATACTAAAAGCAAAGGTCGCGCTGATGGTTCTTATTTATTGAATCCCAAGGCTACCGCTGCTGCTGAAGCGGCGAAAGTTGATGCGGAGCTCCGAGCTCTTTTCGTTGTTGTACCACCAGGTGACGAGGCAAAAAGCATCTCATGCCCGATATGCAAGGAGACTCTGAAGTCAGAATTCCTGGAGGAGGATGAAGAATGGGTTTGGAAGAATGCTGTGAAGAAGGATGATCGGGTATGTTACGACTTCTGTGTCTTATTTTCCGTCCTGACAGTGTGTTTCATTTAGGTCTACCATGCAACATGTCATGCAGAGGCTATGACGTCCACTAGTAGTCTTGTGGCACGTTTCCGGACTACTACTGGGAGAAGTCGGTCTGGTACGCCTGAGGCACTGTCATCAACAGCATCGCTATCAATTTCGCGAACAACACCTCCTGCAACGTTGAGAGGCTCCAAGTCCCCTTCACGATCTCCCTCATCAGAGTTCAAACTCGCTGGAACGAAGCGTAAGGTTGACCAGAACGACTCAACAGTGAGTGGTGAGGCAGATACTACACCACCTTTGAAAAAGATGGCCTTGTCACCGGGGACCACAAAAGCATAAAACGTGGCTCTTTTTGTGCATTGCTTGCATGGACTTGTGGAGGCTTCAATATCATTATATTATATTCATACGACTAAGAATTATATCTGCATCTGTATCACACCATCAACGGCATAGGTAGATAACAAGCAATCGATCATTTTGAATGAAGAGGCAAAGTAATCTAATCCGCTTGAACAAACGCGCATACAAGAGGCAATGCCATTCCAACAGGACATCTCTTCCCGTCCGGACGACGAGCCTGATTCATATACCGCATTTCCGATCAGTAAGCCCCGTACACAAAGGACACTCATAGGATTCTAACACTTTGTTGGAGATCCAAATCCGCAAGATGTCCATTTACGCGCTACCATCGAAAAGATCGACGAGCTAGCTCAAGACGTGGAGATGCAAGTAAGATCACTTTAACTTTTGTCGTAATCTCTTCCTGGCTCACGCCGTCATCCTCATAGGCCCCTTTATCGGAAGGCTCGACATATTTGGTCGTCGACACGAACATCCTCCTTCAGCACTTCGACGTTTTTAGACGATTTGTGCGTGACGCAGAACAGTATCGACTACCTGTTATTGTCGTGATACCTGGAGTCGTCATTTATGAACTCGATGGGTGAGCACGTATCTTCTCGCATATCCGACACACCGTTGAAACTTGATCGCTTAACAATAGACAAAAGAACCGCGACGGATTGGCGTGGTTCGCGAGACGAGCTTCAGCATGGCTTCTCAAGAAGGTCAAAGAAAGGAAGTTGGTGAAGGGTCAGGCCAATGAAGAGACATGCAAGGCATCTCGCAACTGGAAAATAAAAGTGCTTGGAGAGGTTGGATTGTTCATACATAGTTTGTTTCTTTTATCAGATTGACAAAGGACAGGTATCAGAACGAAGAAACGATGATCTGATCCTCGACTGTTGTCTCTACTTTGCGCGCATGCGCACGACCTTCCTTTGCAGTGCCGATAAAAATTTGTGTATTGAATCCGAGAGTGCAGGCAAGTACACGTTGATTCGGCTTTGACGAGGCGCGGCTGACGAGGAGGTCGCCGTAGGTATCTCGACGATTTCTCCTACAGGAACTTGGAGCAGTCAAGACATTTCTTCGGGACTGTTCAAGGCGTTTGGCGTCGATGTGAAGTACTTCGGAAAGTATCATGCGAGTTATCGAGACCCCAAGACGAATCCGTCGACACTGGGACCTCTGATAGCAGCAGATGATGATGACAAGATGGAAGTGGATGACGAGGGATGCGATTTGCCTGAAGCACTGCTACCGAGTCATGCACTAGATCTGCTCCATATCCAGGTGATTGAACATTTCACGAGCTTGCTGGTGGACCTGGTGGGTCGGGTGGGGGGTCCGGAAATACACGACGGTTATGCATCGGACGATGGGACTCTCGCCTCGCGGTACGCTCCACAGTGGCGGACACAAAAGCGACGGTACGTGGAGTGGACAGCCGAAGAGGTGCTGGAGTATCTGAATGACAAGAAGACAATGAAATCAACGAGCCCCCGGATCGAGGTATTCCTGAGCCGGCCATATTCGCGGGGTGCACGACGGGGTCAGGACTGGTCGCGACGGGATTGGGAGGTGGCGCTCGGGGCTCTGGAGGCGATTGGGGAGGGGTGGGAGGAGATATCGATTGGAGAAAGTCTGAGGGTGCTGAGGGGCCATGTGGACGGGATCTTTGCGCTCAAGCTGCGCCCAACGGGGACCCACTGAACTGAGCTGACGTGAAGGAGCTGAGTCATGGCTAGTATATTAATTATTTAATTACAATTTTTGTCTTCCCACCCTGATGAACCGTCGTCGGGTGCTGCACGTCGCGCTCGCCGTCCTCGCCCTCGTCCTCGTTGGCACTGTCGTCGTCCTCTCCTCTGTCACCTACTATCTTTCCATCAACCCCTCCGCATACCTCTCCGAGCTCGAGGTCCCTGTCCTCACCAACTCCACCCGCTGGAATGCAACCGAGCATGGCCAGCTCGAGCGCATCCCCAGAATCATCCATCAGACATGGAAGTCTGACGAGCTGCCCCCCCGCTGGAGAGCCATCTCCCAAGCATGCAGGGACATGATGCCAGACTAGTGTGTCTAACCACCCTCTTCCGCATTCTCCTCTTATCTTTCATCCAGCAAGTACAAGCTCTGGACAGACGCTGGCTCCCGCGACTTTATTGCAACGTATTACCCATGGTTCCTCGAAACATTTGACGGCTACACCTACACCATCCAACGTGCCGATGCCATCCGCTATTTCGTCCTCTATCACTACGGAGGTGTCTACATGGACCTTGACATCGGCTGCTTGCGTCCAGTGGACCCTCTCCTCGCTTACCCCGTCGTTCTCCCAAAAACCATCCCTGTCGGGGTCTCCAATGACCTCATGTTCGCAGAGAAGAGTCACCCTTTCCTGGAGCAAACCATCCACAATCTCGTCACTTTCGATCACTCCTGGGTCCTCAATTATCCCACCGTCATGTTCTCCACAGGCCCCATGTTCCTATCTGCTCAGTATGGCATCTATACCTCCTCCCATCCCACCACTTATCTTGACGAGATTCGCATATTGCCCAAATCGCTGTATGGTAAGAATGCGAAGGAGGGTGAGGCCCCTCATTCATTCTTCTCTCACTTCTATGGGAGCAGCTGGCATGCCGATGATGCCGCCTTTATTGGATTTTTGGGCACTTGGGGTAAGGTCCTGATGTGGATTGGTCTCGTCATTCTCATCATTGGGATGATCAAACTATCGGGCACGAAACAGAGAAGATACAACTTCAGGAGAATCGACGTTTCGCTCCCCCGGTTGTCTCAACATTCGGGCCGCTGGCACCTCCATCTCGGTCGCAGTCAACCCCCATCACCAGACGGAGCCGGCTCTCCTATCGACGATACTGTTCCCGTCCTTCACCTGCCCTATCCCACATCACCGTCGCCATCTGTGTTGTCTGATACATCTGCCGCAGATTCCTATGCAGGTCGCACACAGAGTCCTATTGTTCAGGCCTTTCAACACATCCGTAGTAGAGTTGCGACAATTACTGGTGTCCATGAAGCAGAACCACGTACTCCCGTTCGTCTCAGACATCAGCGTCGCAATAGAGGCGTTTTGTTCTTTCTGCCTGCTATTTTTACACGGTCGTCGGACATTGAACTAGCCCCAGTCCCGACAGCTTCTGGAATCTCTGGTACCGTCTCAAGGGCCTCTCAGCTACCTCCTGAGAAGTTGCAATACCCTGCTGATTTGGAAAGCCTTGGTGAAGATTCGTCTCGTTTGGTTTCGAGTTCTCGTTCTTCAAGGGATTCGCGGCTACCGAGCCGCAGGAGCACATCGCGCTCGCGATCTCGAAGTTCGAATCGTCCCTTATTATCATCATGGGAGTCGTAGACGCTTGTCTCCAGATGTACCGGCCTGTATACCCCGATGGTTGTTCATTATCGGCCTACATAGGTACCCTCTTTCGGTTTCCCTCGTGCCCTACCTATAGCGATGTATGCCATGGATTTGGAAAGCACATGGCCATTAGTTGACAAGGCGAATCATCTAATTCAAAATCTAATGCGCAGAGTAGATAATCACAATAAATACACATTCGGCTAGGAAATCCGTTCCATCCAAGCCGCCAAGGCAAACATGGATATAGCTGATATGCAATAGGTGAAAGAGGGACCATAAGTCCAATAGGCCGAGCATGCTTGACAGCTTTTGAGCACAGAAAAACGGATGCACATTGTCGACTGACCTAGTAATGGTCCAATTGCCCGTCCTAGCTGACCTGAGGACCTGAACTTCCCCAAAGCCCGTCCTTTCATCAACAGGGAATGCTGTTTGATTTCCTTGCCTGTGTTCGGATCAAATCCACCTTCATCGCATTGAAGAGATGCTAATGCAGTCAAAGCATTGACCACGGTGGCACTCGTAAATGCAATAAATACAGCAGCTCCTTGGAGTAGCTTGAGAGAAAGCATGGGTCTCGTAGACACATGGAAAGGGAAGATAGCCAGGAGACAGAGCGCAATACCACAACTTAGCGCACCACGTCGCGCCATGACGCCCTCGCCAGTTTTTGTAGTCACGCGACGGACATAGCCACCCTGAAGGAGTGCGCTGATGATCCCGATGGACCCAATCAACATACCGTTTTGTTTGTTATTCCAGTCGAGCACTAGGTATAATAGTTGAATGCAGTGTATGGCAGGAAAGGATGACAGTTGGACTAACGGTCAAAGGTGAGGAAAGACAGTGTAAATTCCATTCCAGAGAATATCACAAGAAACAGGAAGTGTAAGAATCGTAGAGTCTTGAGCATCTTCAACCGATGTTCGACACTAGCCTTGCTGCTCGGTTTTGGTGGCCTGTTCTCGGACGCGATCTTTCCGCCTTCCGTCTTTTTCGCAGCAACGTCGATGTGGCCTTTAGAACGTGTTTCCGGTAAAAAAGCCGCCAAGAAGATGGTCTCAGCGACGAGAAGCACGAGGGTAAGAACTGCAGGCGCGGCATAGATGTTGAGTTCATATCCCAGAGATTGAGGGAGCGGCCGAGCAGCAAAGTAAGCCCCGACAGGAGGCCCAATGCAGAAACACACTGCAAATGCGATGCCGACATATGCGAGGGCCTTGGACCGGTTTTCAGGTGTCGTTACATCTGAAAGGATCGCGCTTTTTTGTTAAAGGAACTTGGATGAGCAGACAATCCCTGAATATATGGCGGGGACGAACATTGCAAGCTGCACGTTGCCTTCGCTTAGGCCGCCAATTACCCGTGAGAGTATGTAAGACGCGAAGGTAGTAGACTGGATCCACCTATAACTTGGGTTTCAGCGGAATGTGTAGATTGAGAGAGTAAAACGCCCACACAAGGGCAGACAATATGTTTCCGGCCATCGAAATCAAAAGAATACGTTTCCGCCCGTATCTATCAGACAGCGAACCAATTCTTGGGGACACGAGGAATTGCAGCGTCCTGGAAGTCGTTTGAGAATGATATTTCCATAATTGAGGACGAGGCTCACGAGAATATTGAACCCATCAGACCACCTACTCACTGAGTATAAGTATTGCAGATTTATATGAAATAAGGACTCACCCAAGAGGACCACATCCCATCTCTGCGAATGGACGCTTGGCTGATATAACAGGCTTCTGGCGGAAGATACGAATTGCAACGTCCGCGATAGAAATCCCGAAGAGTCTGAGGTCTCTCTCTTTATAATTTTCAGCGCACGAATTTGATGAGGGCGAGCTGCTTACTCACCAAAGTGTACCATTCGATAAGACGCGGAAAGAGGGGGAGGGGGATGGTGAAAGCGAAAAGGTCAAGCAACAAGGAAAAAAAGACGACAACCTCAACCTTAGCCATTAACTTGAACTTGGAATTTGTGTTGTACTGAAAGTACACTTCCATGGTCGAGGTCCTGGCCTTATTATATAGGACCCCAGCTGACGCAAGCCAAGGGATTGCGCTCGGTGAGACGAGCACCCACATTTCTCCAGCACCTCAGGATACCAGTAAGCCCGAGTCCCATTCTCCAAGTTGGCTGCTCACAGATGCGCGAAGTGGTTCCATTGTTCCAGGTTTGCCACGTTTTCAGGGGGGGAACCTAAACATTCATCTCGCGATGTCACAGTATCGGCGCCGTTGGTGGCATTCTGAAGTGCTCGTCTCTTCAAGTTGGTCACCTTGCTAGTACCATCGACCCAGCTGTCATCAACAACCAGCTCCTCCGCAACACCCACAGAAATGATGTTGGTTGAGATTGGGGCTCATGCAACGGCACGATAGTTACCACCATCCGACCATATCTCAACCCTATTCTCTTCAGAAGAGATGTGCAATTTCTGCTCAATACTGCGATGACCTCATACATCAATTACGCGCAATGAAGATGCCCTTGAAAAGCTTCGACAGATACAATGCTGAATCGTTTCGTGTTCTTTCGTTGTGCAATCATCACCTCATCATGACATGCAGTCAAGAAGCTCGCGCCCGCGCAATCTTGGAAGACACCTTCAATCGTGGCATGTCGCATGTGGCGGACCAAGTCAGCCTCGAAATCCCGCACCATATTCATACTAGATCTGGGCCATCTCTGTCTTCCTTTTCCAATGTTTTCATTCATGCCTTTCTTATCTTCACTCGTACCATTGCAGGTTCAATGTGTTCCAGCATCTTCTCATTCTATTCCTGTCAGGCGCAATCTTGACCCAGCTCAAGCAACTCTGGTCCCCACAGCTGTGTATCCTGCGTCAGCCTCCTTGGATCCTAGTCGAAGTTCTTTGGCCGTGCATGGGCCCTCACCTCAAGGTTTGACAGGGCCCCTCGTCATGGTGTACTACCCGGACTGGGCTGGTGACCTGTTCCCTCCAAAGAATATCGACTTCGCGCTTTTTGACTGGATTGATTTTGCATTCGCAACCCCTGACGCAAATTTCGGTATCAATTGGGATTCTGAGAACAGCCCCAAGGTACTCCGCGAACTCGTCACCTCGTCTCACAACGCTGGTACCAAAGTTAAACTCAGCATCGGCGGATGGACAGGAATCATCTCGCCATCCAACCCGAAAACCCTATTAACATTTTCCAGATATTTCTCGTCTGCAGTTTCAACGGACAAGAGCAGGCGCACGTTCGCATTCAACGTGAAAGTCATCTACGACGAGTTCCATCTTGATGGCATCGATATTGACTGGAATATCCTGGACGAGAGGGCGACCATGGAAATCAACACGACGAGCTTGATTCAAGCAACTTCCTCAGGTTCCTGCAGGTTCTTCGCGTTGTGCTTCCCCCTGACGCCCGGATTACTGCTGCTGCTCAAACGGTTCCATTCACTGATGCTTCCGGGAACCCTATGAAAGACGTCTCTGGCTTTGCAAATGTCCTGTATTGGATTCTTCTTATGAACTATGATGTTTGGGGTTGTAAGGATCTTCCCTTCACCGTACCAATTCGACATGTTTATTCCCCTTTCCAGCATCGGAAACGCCTGGACCCAATGCGCCCCTGTCTGATGGCTGTAACAACTCTACACAACCAGAAGCTAATGCCGTCGCCGGTTTCAATATGTGGACATCAGCTGACTTTCCTGCAAATAAGCTCGTGCTTGGACTTCCCTCATATGGATACGTCTCGGCGTCGGATGCCACGCGCCTGCGCCAGCGATCAAAGCTGAACATCTCCAGCGCTCGCACCAAGAAGCCTCGAACTCGTAATCTAGAGGCAATGGATTCGACGGTGGAAGTTGTAACTGGAGACGGCGAAAGTCAAGTCCTATTTCGTGAGCTTCTTAGCCAAGGTGCACTGGCTGGCGCACAACCTTCTGATGGTCGCCAACCCCCGATATTTGACGGTGCTGGTGGCTTCGTGAAATATTGGGACAGCTGCTCAAATACACCGTTCTTGCGTTCATCTTCGGCTGGTCAAGTTATCACATATGACGATCCAAAATCATTGGCAATGAAGACGGAATTCGCAAGGAAGACTGGGATGCTCGGAGTCAACATTTTCGATACCCATGGAGACACAGACGAATGGCACCTGACTGATACAGTGAAGAAGGCAGCAACGGGCTTGTATACCTTCGAGATTACAGATGCATAGGTAATGTGTGCCTACACAGTCTTTGTTGACCAATTTATTCTAGTCTTTGGATATTTGGGGTTAATTAGTCGTTCAGACTACTTCTCGTGTACGTAGTACATGGAATTTTTCAGCGAGAACTTTCTGCACCGCAGTTTACGCTTGGCTCGCGAAGAGAAAGCAACTTCGTATTCTCCTACCATTCTGGCTCAATCTCAACATTTTCAACGCGTGCTTGCTTTCCTTATGTCGGTTCAATACTACTATCTGGGCAATGGTGGTTTTTTGGCTCGCCGTTTTCTAGGAGGGCTATTGGTGCTCGTTCGTGGGGAATTAAAGGCTCTTTGTTAGTTCGCTGATCCCTCTTATCGAGAGATGATTTATGTGACCACTTGGGACGACATCCAGACTACAATATTCAAGAATCAGGCTTACAAGGGTGGTCTGCACACTATATTGCCACCAATCTGCGAAGCTACTTTGCCAACCATGTTCTGATAAAGGAAGGCTGTAGTGGCGGTAATTCTAACTATTCTCTATGGAACTGAATTGCGCTGACACTTGATTTGGTAAAAACTTCGATTCGAGAGACCTAACTCATGAGCGCTAGTTATGAGCGAAGGGGTTGATCGAGAGAATGTATTCCAGCTCCCGATGAAGTAATTGACGGTGTTCATCGCACCTGGCTCCCAATGCTTTGCGGTGTCATGCGTGTCAGTGCTCCCAAAAAGTCAGGTTCCGCGTAAACTTACGTCTCAATGTTACTCACTGCCAACACCAGGAGATGCTCGCCAATGACGAGTTCAACATTTTACTGGCCTACGCACTACAGGTAAGTCCTTGGATGGGACATTAATGGCCCCGCCCCGAACTCACCGGTCTCTAAAAAGTCCGTTTGCGTGCTGGGTAACTTTATCCTTTGCAAAGCCGGTGAATTACTCACCCACTGTCTATGTGCCTTTGGTCATAAGGTTAAATGACCGAGTAGTGACGGTTAGATTTGACAGAAACATTCTCACCATGAGTCGGTAGCCTTGTCGGCATTTCATAACAATTGCCTGTGAAGGCATCCGATCGTTGTTCTCGTGAGGTAAGGACCTTTAGGATCGTAACGGTTCCTTTGGCCCATGTACATGACAGACCACTTAGGTCGGAACCGAAAATAAAATATGAGAATGTGCGGGACCGAGAACTTGAAGTTATGCTTTGCTCGAGGTCACCCTGAATCTCCCAAAGCAGTCATCAAAGCCGTCAAAGGATCCACCGTTGACTGAAAGTGAGTCATTGTGAGCACTCCTGCAGGGTGAAGAGGATCTTCCCCGACGTGGCAAAAAATAGAAAATGACGGCTGACAGGACTTGCAACGTTCAGAGTGTCAGTGGGGATCCCCGATTTGGAGGGAGCGCGGACGCAACGTGCCCTCCGTCTGCCGCAGATATATAAACCTCCCGAGTCGCTGTCGAGATGGACCATTTCCTCTCTGATGCCCGTCTCCATCTTCACTCGCCCGGACTCTCCTCCCCCCCGCGCACCGTCCCCGGACATAGTTCATAACCCCCTCCCCTCCCCGTACTTGCGCCCTCGCCTTCCTTCCTCGTCGTCCAGCCAGCAATCATTGCCGGCTTACGCTCCCTTGACCCCTCCTGGCCTGATCCCCTTCGCTCGCGCTCCAAAATCACTTCTCACCGTGCGCTCATGCGACCACCTTGCCGCGAGTCACGCGAGAGAACCCAGGAGGACACGCTCGAACCTAGTCCATTCGTCCCCGCCGTCGTCACCGGCAGTCCCGCGCTCCTTGCCCCTTCTCGCAGCCTCCCACTCCATCGACCTCGCACCACATCGCCGTTGCCTTTCGAACGCGGTTCCATATCGATCCCCACCTCCGAGCCCCACCAGATCCTCTGCTCCTCCCCCCGTACCCCCCATCCCCCCATTCATTCTCACGTCATCTCCCAGCCTCAAGTCAGCCAATTCCTCGCCGTCGTCTCCCATCACCCCAATACGGCTACCTGAGCTTGATAGCTTGTCTCCTCTATTCGATGCCACAAATGCTCCCCTAAAAAAGGGCTCAGCCTCTCCTTCGCAGAGATCTCGTTCCATGGGCATGACATGCCTCAAGTTTTTTTCATTGCGAAATTCCAAGAGGAGGCACATCTCCGTTGCATGAGCTGAGGCGGTGGTAGCAATCTGGAAAACATCCCATAGAGCTTGAACGGCACCTCTAACCTTCTTGAACTTACTTTACCACTCCTTTAATTTTCTTGCCCGCTTCATCCATTCTCTTGTACTTGCTGTCACTATACTCACTTTGCCCTGTTGTTCGACCATTACGCACCATCACTCTCACCTCACATCGCTGTACAGCCTACGCACGTTACATACTAGTATTGTACAGACCTTAATAGTAATTTGCCTGTGTGTATCCACATCAGAGTCTACTTATTTGTCGTACTTACTCGAAGACGACGACCAGTCTCTTAGCGAGAGTATCCATGCACATCGCAATGATGAACGGCCCCCTTGGTTACTCCTCAGCAACATGGCTGTCCTCTTGGTCCATCATCTTCAATCATCTATAAAACATCTCGGGGTTTCCTTATAATCTCACTATTTGGGGTGCTTCCCAGAGAGATCCTAGGACGTCCTCTGTAAGCACAGTGACCTTTCTCATTGCCTCTGACCGATGTCGCTCTCCCACACGCATGCATAGAAACTTGAAATCTTTCATTCCCGCCCTCGCCATTCGCAGAAGATGTCAACAGATACCTTGGTCATCATTCTCGCATGCGCTACCATCGGGCTCATGGTGACGTTGTTCGTGATCACAATCGTTCTGTGCAAACGTGGGTCGTGTTCGAAGCGGGACCCCGAAGGTGGCCTATGGAAGAACAACCTCGTCACGGCCTCTCAAGAGGATTCGCCGCCGCCCTACCCGGACCAAACGCTCCAATTTCCATCTCCAGCTTATGTTCCCTCCAGCCAATCTCTCAGTTATCTACCAGTCCTCAAAACACCAGATCACTCGAATGACCACGTCCTCCTTTTTATGCTGCCTTCCGAACTTCCTCTCTATTCCCCGTCCGCGTGCTCTCCCACCCTTTATAGTCCATCAAGACTGGCCGACGATCCGATCACTCTCGTTCCTCCCGCAGCAACCCGAGACCATGTTTGGGATCCTCTTGGTAAAACTTGATCTTTGTGAGTACCAACATGAGTATTCCGATGTCAAATCTTAAGGGATTTTCACAGTGCATATATCATGCAGACATCCGAGTCTCAAGACCACATGGGAGGCTTCTCCGTCATCCGAGCAGGCCATGGACCGTGATAAAATTTCGTCCGCAGAGGCGAGATCCGCACCTGAATGACCGACCTGAGGGGGGCGGAGCTGAGTTGACTTCGATAAATGGTCTTGCTTGATGGACGGAGAACGAGAGGGAAAGTGCACTCTCTCGGCACGCTAGAGTGCTTTGGCGGAACACTCTGCAAGTTCGGAGCTAAAAATACGCCAAGGGGGGGATTCCATAGACGGCTTGCAATCGTTGCGCTCCACTCCTCACCAGTATAATCTTGTGACCGAGAAATGGCGGCGAGCTTTTCAGCGTCAACAATCTGTTAATGTTGTAGCATCCTATGTCTGTTCGATGAAATCGGTCGATTGCGTTGAATATATCTTTTCGGTCTGATAGTAACGGATTGCAACATGGAGTGCGTAGATGCGCGACAGAAAAACTTGCACAATACAAATAAGAGATGGAAGATACAGACTAGAAGATACAACTGTAAGACGATCAGGAACCGGGCGTCAGCTATCGTTATAAGATACAAAATAAGGGGAAAAAATCATACCGGATATACTACAGCTTTGGCCACGAGTAAATGGATTGTCCGCCCAGTCGGTGTCAATCACGATAAAACAAAATTCAAAGTCCCATTCGTTCTGCCAACGTCCGATCACCCGAAAGTGATTCATTTGACACCGACGCGCGGTCGACTCTTCGCCCTGGACCTCCTCGATTTGTGCCTCCACTGAAATTTCCATTGCGTCGGTGAGCCTGAGTCCGATGACCATCCCGGTCCCTCTCTCTTTCTCTATTCGGCACCCCGGGATGTCGCCCCTTTTCTCGCTCACGTTCTTTGTCCTGTTCATGAGAAGGTGGTCTGACCCTGGGATCTGCCTCGAGTTCCATTCTGACGTGATTGGATTTTCCTCTTGCGTCTGGCAACCGCCGTGGTGGGTACTCTCGTGTATCACGACTTGCGTTACGTGGATGACTGTGGACCTTGTGATGGGGCAAAGGCATATTTGTTCGGACTGGTGGCGAGGCCTGCGGTTCTGACAGACGAGGTCTTTTATGAGCCCTTGGACCAGTTGGGGGTAATTTAGTTCCACCATCGGCGGAGTGCAAGGACATTGGGTTATAGGGGGCGTGAGGAGATTTCGAGTGGGATTTGCTATTCCCGACAGCGTTGCCTGCATGAGCGGCGTTCAGGAAGTTCTCGTAAGCTTTATCCAACTCCGTGCTATGTCTAAGGATAAGCGCCCGAGTCAAGGGAGATGATATCACGTACGATAGAGAGGTTATGACTTGATGTGATTCTGTGAACCATATTACGCATTCCAATGCAAAAGGAGGCGGGAGAATGGTGACGAACCTCGCAACGCCCCCTGCAATCTATCCACAACCTTCCGTAGGCCATATACCTCCTCCTTTAACTTCCCTGTCTCCCCTAGTTTAAGGAGATGGTACAATTCGTCGTTCTCTTCTTGAAGCAGTCGAGCCCTTTGAGCCAGCGCAGCAGTTACTGTATTGGAGCCCGAAGTCGCGGTTGTACCAGTTGACGAGGCTGCTGCTTGGATGTGTGGTAGCAACACGGAAAGTAGAGCAGGCGGAAGGGAGACGGGATCACTCGTTGAAGGTCCCGGCTGCACGGTCAGGGATTGTCGAAGACGGGTTACTTCATTCTGCGTGTGTGGTTAGGTCCGTAAGACATGGTGTTCGCGTTTCACGAAGACCTCACATTCAACCCTGCGAGTTGCTTGTCCCTTGACCGCAAGAGGGTTTCCAGCTCGAGCTCTCGAGCTGTTGGAAGGTCCATCACCGAAATTCGCAAATCCAAGACGTGACTGTGCACTGCAGTGTGCTTGTGAGATGATAGTCGCTGAGCGCTGAGCGGACGTTGAAACACGCAGCGATGCACAAAGTACTGATAGCCACATACAATTACTCTCCTCCAGCTCTTTATATATATATGCAACCATGAAATGAGACCTCAACTTTAGCCCTCAGACAATATCGAGATACTTGAGTGATCCATTTTTCGTGCTGGCTACCGTGTCGCGCAGGGTAGAACATACTCGAGAAATACAAGTCCCTCTCTGCAGTAGCATGGCTTGATGTTTGAACTTGTGTTCAATAACAATCATGACCAAACAAAAGCCTCCTTGAAGAAAAAAAACGATTCAGGATCTTTCTTGCTCTAATGACAACGATGACTCTCCATTCAAAGGTGCGTTTTTCTTCTGAACTCGCTCAAATTCTGGCCGTGATGTCAAATTTATTCACACTGTCTGAACGTCTGTGTGAAAAGCACTTGCGTAATGAGTCCTTTCTACAACGGTAGCTGAGCCTATCTCTTTCTCATTATCTCACCTTGTTAGCTCTTTGCATTATCTCACATGTCAACATTCTCCAGGTTGAATATAATATCGTCCCAGGCCTTTGAACGGATCGATTCGGGATATAGCATGTACATGTATTCAGCCAAAAGTGCAATTCATTGTGTGACAACTTCGGATCCATCGAAAGCATCTTCGGGTGTCTGACCCTGCATTTGAGTGAGCGCTCCAGCGAGGATATAAAAGAAAGGCCCAGATTTGAGGGGGGTTGCGGTAGATTGATATCCAACAGCCAAGGAGCAGCGCGGACATTGGAACCGATATTGCCGTTCATGACCACCTTGCCTTACTTTTTATTTCAGACAGGTGAGCAGGTTGGTCAATGATGAGCGTACCTCTCGAGGAGGATGGAATCTCCCGGAACAGCGTTTAATTTAAACACTCTCGCCTTTCCCTGATCGCTGTCTAGTGTTCGGACGACGATAGAGTTGTCAGTCTTACGTCGTGGCAGCGCAGCGAGACTCTTGTCAATGACGAGCTAACACAAGAGTGGTTCATGCGGGCGGAACATAAGGAGAGTTAACTTACGATAAACTCGCCACAAATACAATCTAAGAAAGGAAGTGATGAAGGAACTTTATAAGTTCAACATTCTATTATAGTAGGCTTACAATACACACGCAACGCTGCGGCGGAAGATGCTGTGGGCCGGGCTAAATGAGGGCCTGGTTATGTTCGAGATCTCTGGATTGGAGGGGCAAGTACCAGACCATCTGTGGAAGACGAGACGGCAGAGCGCGAGACGACCTTGGGCATCGGATTCAAGCACGGAATTATTTAATTTTTAAATCGTACACAGGCACTGCATCTTGCTCACGTGATCCAACTTTCTTGATCTCAAAGGTTGCTCCCCCACGGGTCACAACTACTCCAGTGTCCTTCCAGGTCCATTACCCTCCGCCCTTCCAGGATGGCAGAAAAAGACCCCAGTGCGAGGCTGCGAAGAGCAGTAAAGGGTGGGTTTACGCGCCGGAGAACAATGACATGCTCAATCCGATGATAACCAGAAAATAACTTGTTCCTTGTCAAACGTCTTACCCAGAGAACCGACATGCGGAACATCGATCCTTCTCCAAGACGTTATACCTCCCTTGCATGGGCTGCTGTCATGGGACACGAGGAAACCTTCGAATTCCTGCTGGCGGCTGGTCACGACGACGACGAGTTGAGCAAGGTACTCAATGTCAATGAAATCATTCAGTCTAATATCTCAAAACCCAGGACTCGGAAAATAACACTATACTTATGCTTCTTGCTGATACTAAACCTCTGACGGCTAACTCCTATGCTGCTCAAGCCACGACTTGCGACGATATCTCTGGCGCGACTTTGAGGATGGCCCGCCTTTATTATGACCGCTATCCTTGGATTTTAGACTGGTCAAACGTGCAAGGGAAAACGGCACTGCATATAGCCGCGCTCAAAGGAAACGAGGAGCTCGTCAGGGTGAGTATCATTGACTTTAGAGAATCCTTGATCCTTGATTTATAGTGGTTGCCTAGATGCTTTGCGATTTGGGCGCCGATTTTGATCTTGCAGATAACAAAGGCAACACTCCGCTACATTAGTGAGCATCCGATTCCACGTCGGTGATATCTGCTCGCTGAACTAGTGGTTCTTCCAGCGCTAGTTCTTGGGGACATATACCTGTTAGGACTTCTTCTACAGCCATTGTAAGAATGATAAACCTGATTTCTCTAGGTTGTACAACTCCTAATCGAAAGAGGCTGCCAATTTACTGCTCGAAATAATGAGGGGTTTACGGCATCAGATTATGCTTATTCGTGAGCATCCCTTCGTATACAATCCTTCATTTCTTTTTGTTTACCGAAAAATCTTACAGGTTCAGTACGAGAGAAACTCTACAAGATACTGCACGTCTAGCCTTCGAGAACAATAAAAAAGCTCGCAGGAATGTCTTCGCACAGGCAGCTGAGAGGGGTAATGAATGGGGACGTTCATCCCCCGCCGATATGCCGCCACCTGTTCCGCCAAAACCTTGTGCAGCCTCTTCACGGATGAGAAGTGGGTCTGGCACGAGCCGTACTACTAACCCCATCTCAGAGAGTGGGGAAATCGATAGCAATGGTTCAGCACTTGGCGCGTACGGCCGGTTATCTCACTCGTATTCAACATCTCCGCCGCGCCAACCCGCCGGAAATCACTCTCAGGCTCAACATCCATATATTCACCATACAACTCAAAGCGGAACGAGCGGCACAGTTCCCTTCTCAATGTCAAGCGCAACTCTCAGCCCTCCTGTCAACCCTGCTTCAGCATTATCCCCGATCGCGAATCGCATGCGAGAGCGAGATGCGGATGCGAGAGAAAAGTATTTAATGCGGAATCGAAGTGGAAGCCAGGGTACCTCTTCTACGGATAACAGATCGCAAACCGGTTCAAACTATTCATTAGCTGGCCCCTCGGGAAATGGAGATAATACCTCCCCTTTCAACCACCTCCCCTATAACGGCACCCCAACCCCACGAAGATTACGTCCCTCGGTATCAGCTGCGCAACTACGCACTCCGGGGGATTCTGTCGGAACCCACAACAGTCCACATACCATGCAAATACAGCCTGAAAGCCGTCACAGGGCTGGGACAGGCCCAACTACACGACCAGTCCATCCCTCTTCGTCGCTTTTTACAAGATCTTCATCTACGTCAACTTCACCACATCAAGGCGTTCTTGAAAATAGCGAAAGTTACATGGGTCCACCAAGCCAGTATGCGCAGTTTCCCGATCCTCCAGAAAGTCAGGCTAGCGCGCCGACGACTAATCGTCGGAAAGGTTTTCACCTTCTATCCAAACCTTTACCAAACATTGAAAACACAATTCATCGGCGAGGAATGTCTGCTGCCTCCAGTCGGGGCACATCATAGTTTACATTGCTGCATATTTATTCAGTCATCAAGTGCACCATTAATACAGTAGTTAGCCGTTTCTCGTCCTGCTGTGATTGTTCTTTTAGTTGTATTATTCGGACAGTGTATCATTGCAGTTGTTTGCCAGATATAGATATCGTTGTGATGTGCGGCATGTTCGAAGCTACTTAAGCTTAATACTCTGCGGATGCTCCCTTCAACTCACCATCAACGTCCATCTTGCCCACTTACCTTCGTGAGACGCAGAGATGATGCCTCCAATCGCGGATGGTGATCCCGACCCAACGACTCAGATCCCTTGGCCAACTGCCCGAGTGAGACAACCACTGAGTCCAATGCCTGCCAGCAACGACAATGCTCAGCGAAACCTGGCTCAGAACGGTCCCAAGACAACAGCAATTGAACCCAACAGACGTTTATTGACGACATGGAACCTCATTACACTCAGCATATCAATGGCTGGCGCCCAGATTGCCTGGACGGTGGAGCTCGGGTGAGGTAGCAAGTTGTCCGGAATTTCCATCGCTTACCCCTGTTGTCTAGCTATGGCACGCCCTTCCTTCTGGGCCTCGGACTATCTGAACATGTCACTTCGTTGGTGTGGTTAGCAGGACCCATTAGCGGCTTGATAGCGCAGCCAGTGATAGGTCAACAAGTCTTCGAATCCTAGAAATGGACACCCCATCACTAACTATTGTGTCCAGGTGCCCTGTCCGACTCTTCCCCCTCGAAATACCGTCGGCGGTACTGGGTTGTCCTCTCAACTGTCGCTCTCGTCATCTCCACGTTAACGCTTGCATATTGCCAAGAACTGGCAGCATTCCTTGTTGACATCTTCGCTGTAGGTGCCGGTGACTGGGACGAGGAGAGAAACAACAGGGTATTTCTGCTCCATTGGTGCTGCCACAGTTTCTTACACGATCACAGGCCGTCACCATTGCAATCGGTTTTGCTATTGTGTCCTTCTATGTTCTCGACTTTGCTCTCAATGGCCTACAAGCCTCGCTCAGGAACCTTCTGCTCGATGTTGCCCCGGCTTCCCAGCTCAACGCCGGAAATGCTTGGCATGGCAGAATGACAAATGCTGGCAATATAGTTGGATATGGCTTCGGTACGCAACCTTCCAAAGACAGACCAATAGAATACCCACCGTGCACATGCAGGATTTCTCCCTTTGGCAAAGCTTCCCATCATCCGACTTCTAGGTGGTGGTCAATTTCGGAAGTTCTGCATCATCTGCATTGTCATTCTTGTCACCACGGTTTGGATCACTTGTTACTTGCATGAAGAAAAAGAACATCCAACAGTCCATAGAAAAAACAGGTTCGCTTATCCTCACAATTTCTGGTTTGAAGTTCACGCCCGCTCCATCTTAATCAGAAATTTCCGGGATGTATTCACGAACATCCATACCGCGCTGATCAATCTTCCGAAACCTGTGAGGCGTGTTTGTTATGTTCAATTGTTTGCCTTCATGGGCTGGTGCGTGTCTCGGTGTGCATATTCATACCTCGTAATCACTCCTTTGCTTTGTTACTCTAGGTTTCCTTTCCTCTTTTATTCGTGAGTAAAGGTGTTATTATACATACCCATGTAACCTTCTCATGATACCTTAGTACCACCTATATGGCACAAGTCATGGCCAACGAGCATCAGAAGGAACCTGACCCAGAGCTTGCGACACGAACCGGAGAATTTGCCATGCTTCTGTACAGCATTGGTGCGCTGATTTTTATTTGCATTTGAGCCTCTTTCAATCATCTCGCGTAGTCGGTGTCGCTACAGGAACCTTGCTGCCTCATCTCGCAAGTCGGGACCGCCGTCTAATGGGGCACAAAGAAGATATAGACGAAGATGCTGAGATGACACGCTTGCGGAACACAGTCCGGCAATGGCGCGTCGAAGCAGCACGTCAGGGTAAACCCCTCCGCCTTCCCGTCATGCCATTTTTGTTGCGGAATATCTGGACGGGTGCTCTGTTGTTTTTCTCCTTCCTCACATTCTCGACGTTCTTCATCACCACAACTTTCCAAGTGGGTATTCACTAGGCATTGGAGGGTGAAAAAAAAGTCATTCAGCATTCACACAGGCAACAATCTTTATTAGTCTCGTAGGAATATGCTGGGCTGTAGCAATGTGGGTACCTTTTGCTATCATAATGGAGGTGAGGTTCTTGTCTGCATCCAAGCCATCCTGTTGATCATAGGTGATAGGTCCTTAAGGAAGGCCCGCCGCCACCTCCCGCCATCGTCAGAAGGCCATCCCACAGTCGAGTTCTGTCCACCCCTCCAGTTTTCCGTCGTCTGAATGATGAACGCCAGCCTCTGGTTCGGCGACGTTCATTCGACGAATATGAATACGAACCTGGTGTTGATGAGGCAGGGCCTGTTGCGCCAACGGCGGGAGGGACAGTCCTCGGCATTCACAATCTTGCCATTGTCCTTCCTCAATTCATTGTACGTTCTGAATGTATCTATTATGAATTTGCAATTTTTTTTCTCAATCCATGTTAGGTCGCCTTGGTTACGAGTGTAATTTTCCGAATGGTCGACGGGACAAACCCTAACCTCACAGGTGGGACGACATACCTTGGGAAGACAGGCGTTGGCTGGGTCTTGCGCTTCGGAGGATCTTGCACGTTGTTGGGCGCGATGCTGGCGCGAAGGGTGGCACCCACGCCCACGGAGAAAGCGATGCGACGCCGCCTTGGGGAAATGAAGCTCCTGGGGGAGGAGCCCTCTGCCTGATGATCTAGAGTCGTCCCTCTCTTATATAATTATTGTTTGTCGCTCGTTGTAATGCATGCTCATCTTAGGTTGTCTTGTTTTGTATGCTGTATTCTGGTAATAAATGTGGGGCTCATTGGACTGTAATGATGCAAAGAGCATAGTCCCAGTCATCTTCGTTTGTGGAAATGAATTGGCAAGGTATCATCGTTACTGGGGGATGTCTTATGGCTTCGCAAATGGACTGGAAGAAGGATCGGCCTTGAGAGACAAGATATCATTGGTTCTCGTGAGGTCTTCGCCGTGTGAAAGGATACAACTCACATGGTCCTGTGCGAGATGGTCTATAGAACAAGCGGATCGACAGACCATGTTCTATAGACTTGAAAAAGGCAGCTGAATAAGCCACTTGAAATCTGGTGAGCAGATAACAGCTAGAAGTTTGATAAGTAAAGAGATTACCTTCACCTTTGACACAGATGACGTTGCAGGCCTCATTGGAGGTTTTAAAACGTGAGAGCTTGGTATGTATCACCACATCGGGAGAGGGAACTGGGTTGACTATGGGGGAGCTTCAGCATCGAAGCATATGATGATAGAAGACAGCCAGACTCTGTTCATAAAGTAATTCTTGGATTTGTGGAGATGCGTCATCGTCACTGTCGACAGGTTTGCAACGCCCAGTGTGCAGGAGGACCTGTTTCTCCAAGAGGGCATGTTTTGGCAATTCTTTCACAACGAGGAAAAGTGTTGGGGTCTCGAGGCTCTAGGCGTGAAAGAAAGTTTTCAAATAAGATCGAGAGCTGGGATTGCGGCAAACCTCCAACGAACGATGAGCACTTTTCACGCTGCCCAAATCTTCAACATTCACCAGCCAGTACAATATGACCAGTGTATAGCCCACCCAACTAGGACCACAGACAGGCCGCAAGGCCTGGACGATTCTCGTAATGTGTTGAGATGCTAGAGTTGTTTCAGTTACTAGTGATCGGGGGCAGGGTAAAGAGAGCTGGCTGGGGATAAGCCCGATTTGGCCGGATATGAGAATCCACTCTCCAGCCTGGAAGAAATTGAGCGATAGAAGATGAATTTAGAACCAATACAAACTGTGATGGCTTGCGAGTAAGGTCCGATGTTCGCTGGTGCCCAGTAACTCAATCCTTGCACATGAAGTGCTTGACGGTTCAGAGGAGTATGTTCCTCGAAGGCTATACATTCGAGGCGGACACGGATGGGCGGTGGAAGGTCGACACAGACACAGGCGCGAGCTGGCGGGCTGGAACCAAAATATGTTGCATATACGGCATTTACAGCAGCAAACAAGTTGATTGATGAGAGGAATACATTGAGATTTATGCAGTTGGAAAGGTTGAGACCATGCTCGGCCAGCCGATCTTTTTCACAGTCAGTTAGGAGCAGTAAATCGGCGAAAACAGCAACCATTGAGAATTTTGAAGCATTCCCTGACCTCCTCTTCGATTGAAATATCCACTTCGACGTTCTCAGCTAGACGCTGGACATTTGCAACAGATATCCACGATCCGACCTTTTTACTTTGAACAGATGCATCAAACGGATCCTGGGGAGATGGCAGAATCCTCATCTCCGTGTGCAAAGGGCCAGAGTCGATGGTGCGCGTTTCGTCCCAAACAGAGTCGCGTATGGAGCTGAACTTGTCCTCAAGTAGCGGCGGAATGCAGAGGTGAAAACCGTCCTCCGCCTCTTTGGGTTCGAGGATCGCGTTTCTGATCCGGAGAAACGCGACGGTTGCAAAGCTACTGTCGGAATGAATCACAGTTTCGACTTCTGTCCTGGATGCAGGGTTTAGCACTCGCCCTGACCTATTTCACGATGACTTACAGCCTAATTCTGTACTTGAAAATGGGGCAATCTAGTGTGTAACTTTCATATTCCCCACCTTCTCCGCAGATGTGGGCTCCATAGAGGTTATTCTGTCCGAAGAAAGTCAGAGTATTGACCATTGAAATGCAAGAGGTTTTTGTTGCCAACAAGCTTCACGAGGGTCGGCCGCATCTGTACCAGCGTTTTTCCGAGATGATGGGTGGTCAAACCGATGCCAGCGACCTTGATTATGACAGCTTCCATTCGAGCATCGATCATCTCGTCCAGTAATTCGCCTTGGTCTCTGTTCCAGAGATAACACAATGGAATCAATCCGAGACGGCGGCAGCTTTATGCAGAAGGCATTAGATTGCAGGATGACATGGTATATAAGCATCTTACACATGGTCGACCCGAACTCGTTGATAATTTGAGAGTATAGCGCCGACGGATACGCCTTGTATTTCGGGATGATGTAGCTAGATATTCCGTCGCATATAATTGATCGTGCATGTGAGTTATGCACACCTTGACCTCCGACAACAGAGCAAAAAGGTCCTCGGTTTCGTCTCCTTCAACAGCGACTGGGTCTCCAGCCTTGCGACTGCCATACTCTGATCCTTTCTCCACCGCGCGTCCGGTAATCACGCGCCGGAACAAGGGTACATCGAGGGCACGCGCGATGAATTCGATCCCGTCCTGGCCGACGGTCTGATAGAGATAGGAATCAAGTTCCTCTGAAGGCTGTTAGAAAGGCCCGGATCTGGGGCGAAGGGTAGTGTCGAACCTTTTCCAAGGCCAGGTCCCAAGGACGCCG
>OY751494.1:3024273-3052495 GCA_963565915.1 Entoloma clypeatum
TGCATAGAAGGAATTGCCCGTGCTCTTCGCATCTTCCTGCAGAAGTCTGATGCCCCTCAATACCAACTTGTATATCCACCAGGAGGAGAATCAAGTCTACTAACCGTCACATGCAGCCCAGAGGTTTGTTCAGTCACTCACGATGATCTCCTGGGCCCTCACCGAAATGACAGACCAAGAAGATTAGACCGTTCTTTGCTTGCGCTATTCTACGAAACGTCAATTTCACACCGCGATCCTATGCATCCTTCATCGAGCTACAAGATAAACTGCACCAAAACATCTGCCGACGGCGACAACTTGTGGCCATCGGCACTCACGATCTAGACACATTGAAGGGCCCCTTTAGATATGAGGCTCGACCACCCAGAGATATCAAATTTGTACCCCTGAATAAGGGAAAGGCCTACACCGCCGAGGACCTCATGACTGTCTACGAGGTGGTGGCCAACGGTTCTGCAATTCTCTTTTCAGAGCTAACTTCGCGCTCCAGTCCGACAAACACCTCTCGAAATACCTTCATATAATTCGTGATTCTCCTGTTTATCCCATCATATATGACTCTATCGACCAGGTTCTATCAATGCCGCCCATCATCAACTCGGATCACAGTAAAATCACTCTTAACACACGCAATGTCTTCATTGATGTCACGGCGACCGATCAGACGAAGCTCGACATTGTCGTCAATATTGTGGCGACAATGTTTTCGGAGTACTGCGAAATCCCATACACGTGAGCTCTCAATCTGATTTTCGAACATCCCAGGCTTATGACGACTCAGGATTGAACCAGTCAAAATCGTTTCGCCTGATGGCCAAACACGTATTTCTCCCGATATATCCGGACGCAGTACAGTCGCTCGCGCGTCCTATGTCAATTCATGCACAGGACTTTCCTTGACAGCGTTTGATCTATCTAAATATTTGAAAAGAATGGCGCTCCACACCTCGTTATCCCCTTCCAATTCTGACGAGGTCCTCGTGAAGATACCCGCCACCCGGCCGGATATTTTACATGAGTGTGATATCATGGAGGATGCTGCCATTGCATATGGGTTTAACAACTTGCTACCTACTTTCCCTGCTACGAGTACTGTGGCCCAACCTCTGGCCGTCAGTAAACTGAGCGATTTGATACGCAGGGAATGGGCTCTTGCTGGTTGGATCGAGGTGCTACCACTGATTCTTGTGTGTTCAGATTTTCTATTTGGACGAGGAACCTTTCCTGACTCAGCCCAACAGTGTTCGCATGAAGAAAATTTCGAATTTCTGAATCGTGTAGATGACGGTAATACGGCAGTTAAAATCGCCAATCCAAAAACTCTCGAATTCCAGGTCGTGCGGACCACACTTCTCCCCGGTCTTCTCAAGACAATCCGTGAAAACCGGTCACATTCCCTTCCTATCAAGGTTTTCGAGACTTCCGATGTCGTGTTCAAGGACACATCTCGGGAACGTCAAGCACGCAATGCGAGACATGCAGCTGCTGTATGGTGCAATAAGACTGCAGGATTCGAAGTTGTTCATGGGATGCTCAATCGAGCCATGAAGATGTTAGAGATACCTAGGATCGAAGATGGCAAATCAGGGACGGGCTATTACATCAAAGAAAGCAGTGGTAAGTGCGGTTCTATTCGAATACTGCTCTACTGACATACACTTCAAGACCCGGTTTATTTCCCCGGCCGCGCCGCAAAAATCTACTATCGTCCTTCGGGTATTGGCATCTTGACGACTCGAAACGATGTGCAGGATAAAGTTCAAGTTAGGGGGGACATTGAAATCGGCAACCTTGGAATCCTTCACCCGAGTGTGCTGGACAAATTCGAAATAGGATACCCTTGCTCCGCTCTTGAGTTTACTCTTGAGCCATTCAAGAAACAGATGCAAAAGATCTGGACGAACGAAGATTGATTGTAGAGAAGTACATGCTTAGATGGCAGTTAGCACTTTTCGAGCTCACCGGGCGATCCTGGCTGTCATTACCGACTTAAATCTGGACACTGGAGATAGACTCATGTTCTGGCTCGTAGAGAACACATGTTAGGTGGCTGCCAACCCTAATCTTGCTTCTTTGGTTGTTCCTCTTCTCCGCTACCCGTAAAAACTGAATTAATTCAAAGTGTCAATTCAAGCGAACCAGAGGGATGAGAAGCGTATACACTGACGTGTAAAGAGGACCAGAGCAAGCATGTACATCCAGTATTTCTGGAGGAAGGTTTTCTCGGGGACGGGTGTGATCGGTTCCCCGTCCAGGGAAAGTGGTGGAGGCGCGATTAATAATGGTCTAATTCACGTTTAGTGTTCGTCTAGTCAACCTTGTGGACTGCGACCTACACAGGTGGGGATGATGCACCTCGTAATATCACGCTTGTGTTGACAAACGAATGGAGCAGGGGTGGCTGTGTGACACCGTTCCGGCTGGACCGAAGACAGCCACCATCATGCGAAATGGGGGTTATAAAATAGTCAAGGGCATGTGGAATGGGATTGTGGATGTCAAGAGAATGAAGGTATATCATCTCAGACGTTGCAAACGGAATATGACACTGTTGATCCGATGTTTCAGGATCCCAGACGCAGAACTGGAGGGAAGAATTTGGAGGTGCTTACAGCTTTGACAGATGAGATATCCCATTGCGACTCTACATTGTCCGCGTGACGTTCCAGTGCCACTTGATAGAGCAATAGATGTGAGGCGTTTACGGTATGGAGAACCTCAGCGAAGGAGTTGAAGTCGTCCTGGAAAGAGGCTGCTGGTTGGAAGGAGGGGCCATTGTTATCTGTGATCGTTACGGTTCCGCGTTCAGTGAAAGGGGCCTGGGCGGCTAGTGGGTGGTATAGACGATGAAATAGTCTGAGCTGGGGGGGTCCTGCAGCGGCAAACGGTAAGGGGAGCAAACCCAGGATGGTGAGCAACCTCATTCGTGGTCCTAAGTAGTATGTGTACAGTACATACGTGGAACCGCACACCTAACCTCACTTAGCGGACTTTGAATCAATTTACCAGTAAGTATATACATTTCTCAAGTTACCCATGTCCCCTCCCCTTTGCACTCCGCCAGCCTCCCCGCGCAGCGATCCCTTCACTCTACATACCTCTGATGATTCTCTCCAATCTACCATGGAACTCCTCGACTCCTTAACCGACTACTACCACCAGAAATCTCCCAGAAAGATGCTATCTGCGACTTCGATTATCTCGAATGCCCAGCATCGCCGCCACAACCCATCGATATTCCCGAGGGCGTGGCACGATGGCACAGACGCGAAGAGGGCACACGCGAGTGGCGACAGTTTAATGGAACACTACACAAATCAAGATGTACGCAGCGAGAGGGGATTCTGGGCCAGTTTGAAAGGTTGATGGCGACCAGATTGGATGGGCTGCCAGAGGGTGGTGAGGAATGCCAATAGAGCCAGAATGATTGATGATCTCCATTGGAGGCGATGATTTGACGACGCCTTGCGTACCTCGGTAAATCTTTTGATTCGCCATTGATGTGTTTTGTGTGACCCATCCCTAGATACATCTTTTATGAGGGAGGCGAGGAGGAGACTGGCAGTTGAAATACTATGTACTAAGTATGCATGTGTTGAATACATAGGTGCTGGGCTGATCAACGGGTGTCGCTGACAAATTGAGGTTGCAGTTGCCCTCAGCCTCGTTCCTAGAGTCATTCTTTCACTCTTCCCGTCTGGCTACTTCTTCGGCTTCTGTGTCCCATGCCCACCGCTCGCTACACAGCGCTCAATACCAGGGCAGACCGTATCGGTCAAGATGACATGGAGGCTGCATTCGACTATTCTGAAAATGAAGACGAGAACGTTTCAGAGTCTCAGCCTCTAACTACAGATACCTCATCGATCGTCCGAGAACCCTCTTTTCGCTCGCATGTTCCCGGGACGTACGACTTCGAGAATCTCGACTACGATTACCCGCCACCAGGATCTCCCCCACGACCATCTACCATTGCCCTTCCGAACGACTATGGAAATTCCAATGGTTTCATTCCTCCGTCTAGGATAGAATCAAGACCGGGGCCCCGTAGGAACTGGTTCCACCGATCAGGGGCCGCCATCTTGCCTCCCAATATTGCACAGTGGATTGGCTTCGTTCCCCAACGCCCTGCAGGTGCCATCGGTGGGGGCACCAATAACGATGGAGTCTTTGCGAATGTCACCGCAAAACCTACTCGGCCCTTGACGATACAAGAAGGTATGCACCAGACGGTGCCTGATCGTTGAGCTTGCTGACTTTAACTCCCAGGTGATGACACTTATATTGTCCCAGAAGAAAGTCGGGCAGAAGCCCCGCCTTCATATGCATCTGCACAAGCAGACGCCGTTCCTCCATACTGGGAAACTACTGTGCATGCCCCCTTCACTCCCGGCGCCGCTGGTGAAATCATCGTAGACTCTCTTCCTACCGGCTCCCTCTTCTCATTCCTATGGAATATGCTGGTTTCTATATCCTTCCAATTCGTGGGTTTCCTTCTGACTTATCTTCTGCACACCACGCACGCAGCGCGGCTGGGTTCCCGGGCGGGCTTGGGTGTGACTTTAATTCAGTATGGTTTTGCTCTCAGGGGACGAATGGACGGACCTGGGAATTCTGCCGATGGGGACATGAGTGGGTGGCCGGGCCGCTGGGAGGGGCAACCCTCCCGCCCTAGTAGCTCTGAAGAGCGCCCCGCATTCGGCAATAACATCAGCAATCGTTCAAACTCAACCGCCGTTGCCAACAATTCCGCCGAGCAGCAGGTCAATATTCTGGTGGTCGATGCTACCACCGAGTGGCTCTCTTTTTTCCTCATGACTGTTGGTATGTAGCCTTTTATCAACTGCCATGAGAATATTGGCGGCAACGTCTTTTTCAGGCTGGTTCATCCTCCTCACGTCATTGCTCGGTTTTTGGCGCGTCAAGCGCTGGGAGCGAAGTATCCTTGCTTCGCAGAGAGATAATTCCAACGCAGCTCCCGTCACCCCGTCACCTTTCACCTCACTTTCCCGCATGGAACACACATTTAGCTTGCGTGGTGTATCGCGTATAGATCTACTTCGTCGAGGTTTCGGATTCGGTCCCACGGCACGTCTAATACAGGCAGATAATGCTGCCCGGCGTGCAGAAGAGGGAAATCTTACTCGCGAGGACGAGGAGCATGCGCTTGAAAGTGAGCCGATGATTCCTATGGATCCCAACAACCCAGAGCGGTCCCGACGACTCGCGCAGGCGTTGGAGCAAGACAGAAGATTGCAAAGGGACTTGAGAAACGCAGGGCTATTATGATGGTGATAAGATGTGTTTCGCTAAGGCCGATGGATATAGCAGGGAAAGGAATAATGAATCTCAGGAGATGAGTACTGAGTAGTGAGTTTCAGATAATAGAAGTGGCAGACAGGTGTATGGTGGGTTGGGGGGGGGCTTTGGCTTGGACTTCAAATTTCGGCAAAACTGGGAAACGCGTGGACCACGTGATCTGAACGCGTCGGAAAGGGAAAACCGAAAGGAAAACAGAAAACAAACCGACCAAAGTCCAGCGCGCTAGGGAACCAGATCCGGAAAGACCAGAAGTCCAAATCTGGAAACACCAAGCACTGAAGGGATGGTGGGCGGGTCGAAAAAAAGGACAGAGGAATTTTAGCGACTCAACGGCCGAGGTTACAAGGCGCGATGAGCACGCGCAAGGTTTTTTCGTGCGCACAAAAATGTTTTTAGCTAATGCCATGGATGTGTGCACGCAAGAGAAATCGGCCGTGGGTCGCTGTACATCTTATTCCGCGATAAGTTTCCCCTCGTTCCTCGGAAAACATATCCCAGTTATCTAATTGGCGGCCTTCGCCTTGTTCTCATTACATAATCCTGAATGATTACGTTATTCCAGAGGACTTAGTTCATTATATCGTCCGGAAATTTTCCGCAGGTCAATCTGTAGACCCGAATTTTATCCAGGGACCTATATGCCAACAATTCGCAGAGCCACAGAACAGGATGCCCCTGCCCTCACTCGAATTTGTCTGCTCACTGCGAATGCGGGTACAACAGCCGAGCACCTGCACGACTTCCAAGAGTTGCCGGGGCTTGTGTACTCAGTACCATACGTTAAACTGCCCACAACCTGGGGTTTTGTACTGGTCGACGACACTAAGAATGATGTGGTCGGGTACATTGTTGGATCCAAAGATACCCGAGAATACGAGCGATACGCGGCAGAGCACTGGTGGCCACGTTTGACGCAGAAATACCCACCCTCGATTGCGAAAAAGCCGGGGGACATACTTTACACAAATCTATTTGGAAATATGCCCACAGCGCCCGACTCCAATATTGAATTTGCTGCTGCGCACCTACACATCAATATAATGGGCTCGTATCAGGGGCAAGGGTGGGGGAGGAAGATGGTTGCGAAGGCTATTGAGTATCTGAAGGAGGAGAATATTGAGGGAAAAGGAGTTTGGCTTGGGTTGGACCCTATGAACGGGGAGGGAAAGAAGTTCTATCAAAGGCTTGGATTTGAGAGCATTGAAGGAGCAAACGAGAACCAGATGGGTATCAAATTCAGCGATTTCGCTGGGTAGCCATAAACCAAACAAATTCTGCTTCCGTCCGCAACATGTCGACCGAGGACACTCTACGTCGTCCAGATCCTCAAGTTGTCGCACCCACTGGCGGTTTCACAGATGTCTCTCCACCATCTCCGACTCTGAGCAAGGCTCCTGGACATCACACCCCGACCCGTCCGCAGAATCCGAGTGAACTGCAGTGGCATATACCCATCTACAGCAATACCGACGATCGGCAGACAACAACAGGTATTGAAAGCCATCCCAATCGTCGACGCGTCAGCCAGATTCCTCCCAATTCTAACACGCCAGAATCACGGCGCGGCTCTGCAAGGAGCGATTTTACCCTGACCGACGCTGAAGAACCCAATCAAGATCCTTCCAAGTCGTCTTTTTCTTACAAGCACCCATATGATATTCGGTCGCCCCAAAATGCCTACCCTGGAACCGGCTATCAGACACGTCCAAAGCGCTCGATAAGTTTCGCAGACCAACAGCCCACCGTTCGCGAGTATATGCCAGACGAAATGGAACAGTTCGACCCGAAAGCTGAACGCGCTCTCAAAAGACGGGGAATTCCATCCAACATGCTAGACTTGTATGCTATCGACAACAACTTGGATTCAGATATAGAGCGACAGGCGGGTATGAGAAGACAGGACTCGGCAGCCTCAGATCGCTACGTATACTCGAGTGCCCGTCACGACATGCGCCGCCTGGACTCTGCGATGTCGGTTGGCTCGGACTTTCTTGACCCTGATGATCCTCGCGTGACTGGCATCGAAGCGAGATGCCTGGAAGATCCCGAAGACGTCGAAAAGAATATGCTCCGTCAGATGGATTATCGGGCCCGCCGAAAGCATATCAGGCGCATCAGGATTGAGTTCAATGTTTCTTGTACTGGACTTTTATGATTCCTTTCTATCTGGAGACTGACTACAAATATTCTAGCAATGCTGGATAGACAGGAATTTCTACTCAAACTTGCAAAGGCCCTGATGACTTTCGGTGCCCCGTCTCATAGAATCGAATCGCAACTGGTCGCCGCAGCTCGGATCCTTGAAGTGGAAGCCGAATTCATACATCTTCCTGGCGTCATAATCTGCTCCTTTGGTGATCAAGATCTAGGCTGCTCTGAAACACACTTCGTCAAATGTAACGGTAGGCTTGCCCTCGGGCAGTTGCACAAGGTTCATGGAATTTATCGCTCTGTTGTTCACGACGAACTGAGTGCAAAGCGTGCGACTGGCGAACTGGAAAATCTTCTCAAAACACCTCCTGTATATTCTATTTTGTTTCGGTGTGCTTTAGCTTTCTTGCTCTCCGCTCTTATCTGTCCTCTCGCTTTTGGCGGCTCCTTCGTGGATATGTGGATAGCTGGCATAGGGGCTTTCTTCCTGGCGGTACTCCAACTCAACGTTGTAACTAAAAGTGCAATGTATGCTAACGTCTTTGAGTGAGAGTTCTGCTTCTTTTATGATTGCTTTCTTAGTGCTCAACTCTTCAAGGATCACAATAGCGATAATCGTTTCTTTCACCGCTCGAGGCCTGAGCAGTATCCGCACCCGAATCTTTTGCTACACAGCCATCTCCTCAGCTGCCATCATCGGAATTTTGCCTGGTTACTTGATTTGTATGATATTTACTTCTCTCCTCATTAACGCCGCTGCTGAAGTTGCTCTCTGCTTAGTGAGTAGTTCCCTCGAGCTGGCCTCCAAAAATATCGTATGCGGTAGTGTGAAAATGGTCTACGCGCTCATTTATACGCTCTTTTTGGTCTGTGGCTAGATGTTCCAATGATCCTTTCAATTGATTCTCCTCAAGGGATTTGGTTTACAAATTGGCTCCGATTTTTATCTTCTTTTTGACCCCTCTACTCGACATAATCTAGATGCTCTCGCCGCAAACCTTTCCACTGCTGTTGCAATCAGTGGAAGTTGGGTCGCCGACAACAACACAGTCAATAATTCGATTCCTCTTGTCGGAACTTGGCAGTTCACATATGCAGTTCCTCCAAATGCTCTTGACATAGTTAATGGCTGCTACCGCACTGCATCTGCGCCTTGGTATCTGCAGCCCTTTCCCGTCTGGACTTCTGTCATCATCGTCCCCGTATTTTCTACTTTGTCCTCCCTTGCCAATCTGCAACCGTTTTGGAGCAAGCAATTACCAGTCATGGTCATAATTTCTTGCTGCTCCTATGCCTCGAACAAAATCGCCAATCACTACATTTTCAACCGGTCAGATATTGTTTCCGCTATCGGTGCCTTTACCGTCGGACTGTTGGGCAATATATACTCTCGGAAAATGGGCGGCACCGCATTCACATCTATGGTCACCGGCGTATTGTTCCTTGTACCGGTGCGTTCACTTCGTCATCCTCGAGTGCTTTACTTAATCCCAGGACCAGTCTGGACTCTCTCAGGCAGGGGGCATTACTGCTCATGGAGACGGCATCGACATCGGAGGCGCGATGATCGCAGTGACGATTGGTATAACAGTTGGCCTGTTCATGAGCCAGGCGCTCGTTTACGCCTTTGGAAGTCGAAAAAATGCAGCTGTATTCTCTTTCTAAAATTCCATATTCTCGTCCTTGCCTGTGTTTTCGTGCTGTACACACATGAAAGTATGGGGCAATGATACGACCGTTCGTAATAATCCCCTTAGAACATCACAGCTGGCGAATTCTCAATCCCCTCTATGGACACTTTGTGACCCACAAGAGTCCTGATATTGTTGATTCCATACCTATAGTTCATTTTGGTTAATATGCAGGTGTATGGATTTCCGGTCGTGAAAACTGACCGGATCATTGTCGGACGCTCCAAACTCAATCCCCAGCCATGCACACGGACGTCTTTGGGGAAGCCCATGGGCTCCAGCATTTCCGGGCGGAACATTCCACTGTTTCCAACCTCAACCCACCGGTTAAGCAAAGGATGGAAGGCGAATATCTCCAGTGATGGCTGTATGCGCAGAAGTTGTTGAAGGGGGTTTGTCTGCAAACTTTACGAGTCTCACCTCGGTATACGGATTATATGCAGGTTTGAATCTGACGTTTTCGATACCCATCTTATTGAAGAAAACCTTCATGAAACCTTGAAAGGAAATAAATACTTTACCGAAGACCTTCAGCACATACAGAAACTCACCAATTAGGTCGGCCAGTGTCAGATTACGGTCAGCAACGACCCCTTCCACTTGGTGGAACTCAGCAAGGTGAGTTGCATCCATCGTCTCGTTCCGGAACACCCGGTCGATGCTGAACAATTTGGCGGGACGAAAGCCATCATCGCCGCCGGTGGTGCTGGTACCATGAGCAAATTCGCTGGCATCTGACTCGATTGGTTCCCCTCTGCATTTAGCAGAAAGTTTGTACAGCATATGGGCGGAGGAGGCAGTGGTATGTGTCCTGAGGAGGAGCTTACTGGATTCCTCATGCGACCAGGGAGCCCGATAGCCGGTAGATCCAAACCCACCATGTTCATGGACTGTAGAGACACGCTTGTAGTAAGCGGGTTCCGGGGGAAGCGATTGTTTGGGATCTTAATTTTATAATGATGAGGGATGATGGAAATTGTAATAGCTTCTTCTCCACGCACCGGAGAGGTAGAAGGTATCCTGGAGATCCCTTGCAGGATGTTGCTGAGGTACAAATAGTGCATCAAAACACCAGAAGCCAGATTCAACGAAGGAAGATGTCGGCATTTCTGCAAAACTTTGATATCAAATAAGTGTCTCATAGATGTCAGGGTGAGAGGTACGCACCCCATTTCCAAGAAGATATTCCTGATTTCTTCACGGACCTTGAGAAGGGGATGGAGGGCGCCACCATTCGCTGGCGCACCTTCTGCATCAAAGTTATATTTTTTAAAGGTCGACGTTTTCCAGGTACCGCTGTGACAACATAAGATACTGGTTACGGGATTTCAGTTCAGACCATACGAGGTTAACATATCAACAGTCAAGTCGGTTTCCGGTTTCGCGGTGGATGTGCTAAAATCAGGGCCTTTTTGAACAGTGAACCACTGTCCCTTCCTACGTAGAAGAAAACAGTGTAGAATTGCGGGATGCTGGTGAGAGAAGTATCCTTACTTCTGGACAATCAGTTTGCGTTTTCGTAGGTCTGCTATTGCTTTCTCGCCACTTTTAAGAGTTCCGGAGGACACGATCTCCCGCAAATCGTACTTTGTAGTGTCTCTGATGGAGAGGAGCTGGGAAACAGTGAGAGAGAATGTGTTACAAAAGAAAAGAATGGGACGGACGAGTTTGACAAAACCACCACCGTCCTTTCCGATCCAGCCGTTCTTGAAAGCGCGTCCTTGACCAACTTTTGCAGCTTCATCCCCAACGAGCTTCTTCAGCTGCACTGGAGTGACCGGCGATCCCTCGCCCTTGACTGGCAGGGCCGCCCAGACACGGGCCTCATGGGAGCCCTCGTTCGCGATCTGCGCGCCTTCGGGGCTCAGGGCATGAGATGAGGTTTCGTGGTTTTGGTATGTTACCATCTGTGGGGATGGAATGAGGTCCCAGCTAGAACAGCAGAGGATTGCCGACACGGACTTGTCGACTTAGGAGGGAATTGAGTGCGCCGAGGATAATGATCTGGTCCTCATGGGAGGTGGCTGGTTGCGATTGGCCTGGAAGAGTAAGGGATCGTGTGTCGTAGATGGTGGAGTGAGCATCGAGCGTGTCGAGGATGAGCTGTTGCAGTGGTTCGGCCATCGAGGAAGACGATGAAGTCGAGATTTTTGACTCGATGATCGCCATAGTCACATGACTTCGCACTTCATCTTTTCCTCCTCCCTCATGGACGAGGCCTGGAATGCCGCCCAAACGCGTCTCTCTGCCATCGTCGACTCCGTTCATCCCAAGTCTCGCATTTTCAGGGTCGGTCAGCTCGACTCCGAGCTCCTCGATCAAGAACTCGTCCAACTTCTCCGCGAACCCCTCAACAAAGCTTTCTCCCTCGTCAACGTGCGTCCACTCCAATCCATACAAACATCCTTCCCGTTCTGAGCACATTAAACAGGCCGCGCTAAACGCGAGATTCGAGCCCGAAATCTCCCTCCTCATACAGTTGACCCTCTACAAGCTGTCGATATGGAACACAGGTGCGAGCTACGGAGCAAAATTACAGGATCTACGATACGTTGTTCCATCCCCACCTTCTAACACATCTCTCGCTCGTTCGTACACCGACGTCTCACTTGAAAAGACCGAGTCGTCTCATTTCAACTGCTAGCTTCGGGGCTTCCCCGCCGCATACTATTTATTCATGGAACCCTATCGACAATATTACCCTACCTGCATACAAAACTCCGCTCATATGCCCTTTCCTCTGCTTGGCCCGATGCGCCTACCTCCGACCGTCGTCGAAAGGCATGGGAGCTCCTCGTTTCCATTGAATCATCATACACCCTCCTCAGCTTGGTCAACTTTACTGCATTCCTGTGGAACGGACGGTCCGTATACCGGTTGAGTGTGCCCTGACTCGTTTTCAGTTGACTATCACAGGTTCCGGTCGATAG
Source organism: Entoloma clypeatum (assembly GCA_963565915.1). Classification (NCBI taxonomy): domain Eukaryota; kingdom Fungi; phylum Basidiomycota; class Agaricomycetes; order Agaricales; family Entolomataceae; genus Entoloma; species Entoloma clypeatum. The sequence continues at coordinate 3,036,371 of OY751494.1, forward strand.
CCGACAGATTGCTCAAGATGAGTCTCACCCCATCCCATACGTGGGTCAAGCGAGACGTCAGCTATGAATTTATGAATCGCCAGATGGTGTGGCATGCATTTACAGTATGTTAATTGATAACAATATCTGGATTTGACTCCCTAAACATGGCCGCAGGAATTCCTCATCTTCCTCCTTCCTCTCCTCCGGACTCGCAGTCTACGACGGCGAGTCAACCGCATCGCAAACATGATATCTCCCTCCAATGTCATTATATCCATCACTGGAACAAGTCAGACAGATTCCAAAGAAGATAAATCCGACAAAGGAAAATATTCGTCTCTCCTTCATGATCAGTGTGCTATTTGCGCTGAAAACGCATCTTTCAATCTCAATTTCTCTGAACCTTCAAATGCCTTCTCTGCTATGATTCCTGTAGACCCTGTCTCCGCCAGTGACTCCACTCAAGACTCGGAGTCAGAACTTCCAGCTTTCCCCATCTCTAACCCTTACGTTGCAAATTGCGGGGATATCTACTGCTATCATTGCATCGCGGAACGTATGATGCAGGCAGCAGATGCGGCGGAGAACAGTGTTGGCTGGGAATGCCTGCGGTGTAAAACACATGTGACAAGTGCAGAAAGATATGTTGTCGAGTTGGAGAGCGACGTGAGCGGAAGTGATTACGACTTTAGTAGTGATATATCGGTATCAATGGGCAGCTACAGCGAGTCCGGGTGGTCGGACACTAGTTCAACGTAAACTATAGAATGGCTAATTCATTGTCGCAAATGAAAGCATATGATTCCTCGCAAGCTATATTCACCGAGCCAGTTCAGTCTGTATTTGTCCCAAAACTGCAGGTTCAGCTTTTGAGAGGTATTGAGCTTGAAACACTGCTGGCCCACAAGCCGCTTCAGCCTCTCGCAGACGTGCGCCAATAAATGCACCTAGATGAATCGTTCGCACAGGATCCGAGTCATACACCTGCCGAACATTGTTATCATCAATCTGCAATTCGTGAATTAAGAAAGGATACCGCACAGCTTTACGTCGGTCATATTCTGGAGTGCCTTCCGTATTCTGGTAATATTGCGCAGGCGCTTCGTCGAGCTCCCAGTGTCTTCGGAGGCTGTGGGGGGATGGTGCGCGAGAGCTGTTAATATTGTACCCATCAGCAAGGGTTCCCTAAAGGGCGATTCTACTCACCTGCTTTCATCATCTTTCTCATTTGCAACTCGTGCTTCCTTGATTTCACAGAAGACGTCTATCCAAAGGTTGAAAATCTCAATAGGGAGTCGTTCAAGGACTTCTCGGCGGCTTGTCGAAACGAGAGATGCGATACCCATCGCCGTAAGTTTGCGGTGGCGGGGTTCGCTCATATTATCGAACTGACGGTGGGCCGCCGCGTTAGCCGCCATGGCAGGAACAGAAGAGATTATGACCCACTCTCGCGTACCATTGATCAAGAAGACCATTATACAAGTAGTCTTCTTTGAAGCTCCTTGCTGCCGCGGCCGCGGAGATCAGCTGGAGAAACATCTGTTGGTCTGCTATAACAACTCTGGAGAGAAAATATATGTGCTCGGTAAGGAAAGTAGCGGCGGCCTGTTTACTCTCATGAGTCCGATGACTAGAGAGGACTTATCATGCTATGAAACTGACCTCCCCTTCGATGAGCGTTATTATTATGTGTGAAAAAAGTCCTGATGTGTGCAATGCCTCCCCCCAGAGGCCGGAAGGAGAAATTTGTACCAAGAGGCTCAATGCGTTCAACAGCTCACTTGCATTCAGTCCTGCTACCGCCTCATTTTTGAGGGCAGACAGAACAGCAGAGAAAAGCTGTGGGCTGCAGGCCTGAAAGGACAAGCGTCAACGCTTTGATAACTGGCGAGCTTTGAAACAGACCTGTAAAACCATCGGCGCGTCAAGTAAGAGATACGATTCAACTATGTTGATTATCTTGCCCAATAGGTCAAAATTTGTAGACAATAGCTCAACAGCTTGTGGCAAAAGGTCGAAGAGGGCAGGAGCACCATTCACACTGATTATTGTCAGTGTGTTTCGAAGTGCAACCGACCAAAGAGTAAGACCATCATCGTCAAGGTTGATGATAGCCTGTCAACGATTTTCAGGAGAGTAACACAACCCTCGAGTGACAACGTACACCAGGAGATAAACTCTCCCGAACCAATGGAACTACAATGCCGCCCAGGGATGTGGATTGCGCCTTGATTGACTGTTACAGTCAGTTAGATTTCAAGAGTCGTGGAGGTATACACTCACTTCTATCAATTTGGTCACCGTGATAAGCAATGAGCTTTTGAACAGCCATTGTTCGCCCGCCTCAGTCCCTAGAGGGCATGCATTAGAGAATTTTTATCAAGATAGAAGACTGCATACAGAGTTTCGGTAGAGGTTCTGTGATCATCGTAACAAAAGGTGATATCTATGCAGTGGTCAGGAGTATGACCTGATGAGTTAGAAAAATGATTGGCTACCTTATCTCTGGCTTGTTCTATCACGACATTGAGCGTGTGATCAATCCGACGCTTGCTCTCGAAGCTGTCAGCCTCAGCCATCAGTCCGATGAGTTCTGATACAGCTGTGGGGAGATATGGTTCAAAATAGACAGGGTCAAAATCAATGGTCTGACTAGAGGTGATAAACGCGTCTTCCGAATGAGCGAAGAATAACGCACGTCAATACATTCCTTAAGAGCCATCGCTGCAGTCAGCCGGACGACTGCGTCTGTTCCTGCACTGCGATCCTTTAAGAGGTGAACTAGTATCTCCCAGATTTTTGAGTTATTTGGAGATGTACATGCTTCGGCGACCCATTTGCCGATCACCCAAGCAATCCGTCGTTTGATTATTGGGTAGCTGGAAAAGGATTTTCATGAGAACACGATGTAAGGAGGGGGGGAGTTACTTTGGATTGGACTCTTGAGCTTCTGGAGCAAGTCCGTGCTCCAACCATTGATCAAAGGGAATCGTGTCTTTCAAGCGCACGGCACATCTTCCAAAAGCGCAATACAGCGCTTCTTTTTGGACGACGCTTTGGAGGTCATTTGAAGGTTGGACTAACGGCGGGGATGAGTTTTTCATTATATACATCGAGAGAAACCTCACTTGCCAGAAACTTGCTTGAATGTCATTTCCAATAAAGGGGTCACAAAGTGTGGATATTGATTGCATAGTTGCATCAAGACACGCTCGCTGCAGGGCTAAAGGATACTCAAGCGACAAAACATATCCGGGGTGCAGAAACAGACCCTAAGTTCAAATTCCCATAATTCGTTATCTCTATCTTCTAGGTGCACCCACTCTTCTGGATCAGCCATCCATTTTTCTAGATCTTCGGGGTTGAGGGGTATGAAGCGAGTTACCAACAAGCGTACAGCATTCTCGACGAATTCCTGTGATAAAGCTAGGGGAGAATGAGTGACGTATAAATTACGGATTTCAGTGGCAATCTCTATACAATTTTCGCTGTGAGTTCCGTTTCTGCGGACAGGCGCCCACTGAGCAAGGCTCTCCTTGAAGAGGACCATTCCTTGTACCAGGAAGCGTACGGGATAAACTGCTTCGCTGGAATCTATAATGAAGAACTCGAGAATGATTGAGATGAGCGATAATCGGTACGAACACAAACCTGAGATTAAATTCGTCGGTCCATTGGTAGCACCAACGATCTGTGACCAGTAAAAAAGAATGAGGTCGCTACACATGGGTAACACCACGAATCTCGCCGGCGAGAGCTGTTGTAGACGGCGGAAGAATTTCCCAAAGACGCGAAGATGGCGAGTGAATATGTTAAGACATTGCGAGGATTGAGAATCATATTGTATTCCGGCTTGTGCCAGAGAAAGTATAATTTTGGATCGTAGATCTGCTACGACTTTGAGTTGGATAGCTGAGCTCTGAAAAAGCTGATGGATCTGAAAGGCAGTGTTAGAGCATGATCAGAAGTAGATATTATAGATTGCAGACCCAGGCGCGATTCCTCTCCTGTTCTTCCTTGGCGACCTTTTCGATCCTGTGCCATAACCAAATTGCCATTTTTGCGAGGCACTTATAAACTAGGTGTCCCAACAAAATATCATCGTAAACTCGAGGTGATGATATATTTTGCGGCGTTATAATGTCAGGAGTGATACTTAGTGCTGTCATGGAGTAGTATCCGAATAGAACGGTGTGAAGATCCTCAACGATCTGGTGCATGGACCTTAGGAAAAATGACAACTATTCAGAGCGCCACGTGCCTTGGCCATCGTTTTAGCACCGTGTAACATTTTCACAGTCGAGAATTCTTTTATGATCCCATACAAGAGCTTGAGGCTTCTCCTTAGCACGAGGGCATCCCGAGGGTCTTCAATCTTGGATTCGTAGCGCTTTTGTAGATTGGAATTGATAGACGTGACGATATCACTTAACAGATTTCCCCTGAGACGGGCAAGAGTTCAATCGGTGATGAAACTGATACGAGGTCTGCCACTCGCCAGCTGTCTGGGAAGTCTTGTCGTGAGATCTTTGCCACAATGATTTCGTTGCAATGTGCAATCTTGATGCGTGAAGATTGAATATGACGCGATAAGTGAAGGAGAAAAGGGACTTCACCGTCTCATCTTCTTCGTCAAGGAAAGTTAGGCAACGATTTCGAATGCGGCCCCGATGCTCATCGGATAGGAGCCTGAATGAAAGAGACGTCAGATACATTCATCAGGTTTATGATATTTTCGATGCCGACTTTCGGGAACGCCAGTGATTCAGGGCTGCGTTCTTGAATTGAATGATGGCTTGTTGACGAAGGGCTAAGGGAACGGTCTTTTCTGTAGAGATCTCGTGTAAAGCATCAAATGTGCCGAACATGTCAAGCATTTGCTTGAGACGGGCACTGGATGCACGTATTTGGGATGGATCTTGGGAAGATGCTGCTGCCAATACATTGTATAGTTCTGTCGGTGATACATGTTCGACTCGTACACCTGACGCCATCGCAGGTCCTCGAGAAGTATTCATGGTTATTTCGCGAGGTTGGCGTGGAAGAAGGAATCAATAGATGTAAATAACGCGTCGCGGTTACATAAGGTTCCCCGGTTTCTATGACTTTGTTCAGACGCGCCACTCTGTCCAAGGTCTTCACCACGCTCGTCCATTACCCGACTCCACGTGTATCGGCGAGGTATACCATGGCTCCCAGACCATCACGTCCGACTTTGGACGAGGTGGTGGACGACTCCGAACCCGAGAGAGAGCATTGCAGACAGCAGGAGCTGAAGAAACTTGTGAGGATCGCACCACCTCGCTCCCGGCTTGACGTCATTGAAATTACCGACGATGAAGAACCTGGTGTCACTGACCCGTCTCGTACTACGACAAGTCCAGACACCAGCTCATCTCGTTCGACTTTGTTTCGAAAAGCTGGGGAACCGGGCTCCAGACAAGGCCCCTCGCTTAGTCGAAATAAGGGGGACCCAACGCATGGTTTGTGTCCCCAATGAAGAAACATTCTCGGAAGTATTCTGATGATTCTGAACAGAAATCACACATCCCATAAGTCTCCCTGAACCTGCAAACGACAGCTTGACGTCGATTCCAGAAGCTCATCAGAATTCACCTCAACCCTTGGGTGCCGGAAGCGACGATGAAAACGTTCCGAGTAATCTTGCTCGTTTCTCTTACCAGATTGCGCACCCGCCCTCCCAGCTTATTCCACCACGTCCCGCCACATCTCTCAAAGCCTCTGGCTCCAACGGTGAAGCCAAATTACCGAAGAGGAAACCCGTCCATAGATTCTCTGCCGACTTTTCCGACGCCGATTTGGCAAAATTGGCAAAATGCGTCAGCTGTGATATACAATGGACGGCAAGGAAGACCATGTACCAAAAGATGAGTCATGTTCAGGCGTGCGCCAAGAAGCACGCCTTCACCGATGAAACAGTTCGCATTCTTATTCGCAAGGAGATTGATCGTGTTAGTGCCAGCACCGGTGCGATCCGCAATTCGAGTACCATCTTAAAAGACTCGAATACCTACATGGAAGATATTGTTGCTCATGCTGCTCCTAAGAAGAAAGGACGACGTGCGAAAGGGAGCGAAACTGTGCAGACGGTTGAGGTGACCCGCAACATCATATTGAACAGAGCGCAAGTTGTTCTGGGATTATCCTCTCCTGATGAACCACTATGCACACAAGCTGTAGGGAGGTCAAGTTCAAGTCTCAATATGACCATGCCACAGTCTACTCAGTCTTTTGGGGAAAGCGCCTTGGGACGAAGCCACACGGTGAAAGCGAGGAGCCTTTTTACTGAATCGGAGAGACCTATGGATGAGATCACTGGCTCCCCACCTCTCGCCCCCTCAAAACCTGGTGCGAGCGCAATAATTCCGAGGCTTACTGTATGTTTCCCTTTTGCTCTATCACGCGAATAAGACTGATAATGTATAGAACCTCCATCCCAACCCCTTTTCTGATGATTCCAACAAAAGCGGAAAAGAACTCTTTCCAGATCCAGCACTGATGAGGAAGCCCGGCGGAAGACATTTCGAAAGTCTTCATCCCCCGAAGAGCTCATATTTGGAGTCTAATGAAGATGGTGATGTTTTCAATGGCACCGGCACTCAGCCGGACGAGTTCGGCTGGGATGATGCTTGTCTCCACTTTGACCCTGCATGTGGCGACCTAGAAAAACCTGAAGAATATAACTTACCTTCCATTGCCTCTGCCGCCACGGCCGAGGCACTCGTTTCAAATAAAACCAAAAATGCGAAGCCTGCAAGGAAGGGAACAAGGAAAACGCGTCATGAACAAGGAAAACAACTAGAAAAATTGGAAGATGAACCTGATGAGGTCTGGGAGATGAACATGAAAGCAAAAATTCTTCAAGATGAAGAACTTTACCTCCGCATCATACGATATGAGGTAGGTACAGCCAACTACACCTTTCGAATTTCTAAACATCAAGGGATAAGCCGATACATTTCGATGTGTTTCTAAAGATGGCATTGAACGGACGGTCTTGCTCAGGTAAATTGAGACTTAGATTGCGATCGTTTCTTGATAAACAAGTGAGCCCTGCGCAGCCCCATCTAGTTAACTGTCTAATCTGTCTAGGCTATCCATTTCTATGGGTCAGATCCTGTGCCGCGAACTCGTCGATGAACCTTGGCCAAATTCCTGCTCCGTCCAAAACCAGCAGTCCGAAGAAAGCGTGGAATACTACAGCTACATCACAGCGCGACATTCGATATGCTTGCGACTTCGATCACACCACCAACAAGGTGCAGACTGCCAGTCACCAGTACCTTCACTGGTTCATGCGACTCTGACTCTATCTTTTCAATCTTGTGAATGGCATGTTCGATCGAAGGCAGGACATGTATGCATGAAGTTGAAAAGGCTGGAAGTAGAGAGGACCAAGCTGACGATAGCTGGTGCTGAGTTTTCAGCTCGGCAAGGTCGTCATCAGGGATGGACAACGTTGTCAAGTCTATCCGATTCTTTTCATGGCTGCCAAGTAATTGTAGCAGAGACACTCACCACCCTTGAATTCACCACTGGCGTAGGTCACATTGGTGCAGAAGATGACATGATCAAAGAAAGAGTCTGCATCTTCAAGACTGCTAAGTACCTTGAGCTGTCGAGAAACTATTGCGTGCATGCAACCTAGGAAAGAAGAGCCAGAACGGCCACTCGTGCAATTAAAAATAAGGATACGAGTCAGCCTGACGTGATCAGCTTGGTGGCAGGGGTATTGTGTGTCTGATACACGTACCTGGGTTGTCCAATTCGCAGACCTACACCAGGACTCACGAACCATTGTATACAGCATTCGAGACTCTCAAGAGTATGTGCTCCATCCAAATACCAAGTAATACTCTTGCGCTTTGCATCTACAACAGTCTGACAACGTCCAGGCCATTTCGTTGCATTCAAACCCGTCACAAAGGATTTGGAGATGTTGTTATGTTCTTCGGTACTTGGTGTATGCCAGTTCAAAAATGAGCGAGCAAGCATAACAGCGAGGCCTGCATTCTGTTTTTGATGGGCTCCCGCAAGGCCTTGGTGGAATTCAGTTTAGCTCGTTTTTGGAGAAAGCGAATTACCAAGTTCAATATGAGGATCATCGGCCACCGCGGAAGAAACGGTCAATTCTGATGCCTGTGGAAGGTTGAACACAGAATATCAGCAAGAAGGAGTGCCCACTTTGAGTTCTTTGGAGCGATCTTCCAGCACCTTCATCGCTTCCGGCGGTTGGTCGACGGTGAAGGCGGGCACTCCTTCCTGGTAAACATTAGGCACATAGATACTTTGCATACGTCGTTCAAACCTTGAATATACCTCCTTTCTGCCAGGCAATCTCTTGCAATGTTTTTCCGAGTATTGTGACATGGTCAATCCCCAGCGCAGTTACACCTGTAACGACAGGTTTTGGTACAATGTTGGTACTGTCATAAGTGCCGCCGACGCCGACTTCAAGAATCGTCGCATCGACTTTGAGGGCAAGAAATGTGTGAAAAGCCATCAAGGTGAGGAATCGGAAATACCCCGGCATGGGCGGTGTGGTGGGCAATTTCGTCTATGTTGTGCCGTCACGATTATGATACGCGGCTGTTGAGCAGAGCATACCACGTTGGTTGCGATCAACCTGTCCCAAACTTCAAAGAAGTACGTTGCAAACTGTTCCTCCGATATGGGCGTGCCGTTTATCCTTATCCTTTCACGTACGGCGACCAGGTGAGGGGATGTATATAAACCTAATCATGGTTCAGGTGACGGGGCATCTATGGCTAATTGTAGTTTCACCACACCTATCTTCTTTTTTGGAAGCGAATGACGAAGTATAGAGTCCGTGAAGGAGCTCGTTGAGCCTTTGCCCTTGGTTCCAGCGATATGTATAACGTTCAGTGCATTCAGGTCCTTGGGCTGACGATCCAGATTGGAGTATAAAAATCAGAGGTTGCCGGTAGAGACGCACGGTATACCCTATTCTTCCGAGATATTCCACCATTTCGGGGATCGCAAATTCGCTCAAACGTCCGCCAGATGCACGAACGGCATCCAGGACAGCGGCATTGGATTGCAAGGAATTGAGATGTTCGACTGCGTCCGCATATGATCTTGTGGTAGACATGTTCCTGCAAATAGGGGACGTTTTCGATATTAAAGAACGAAGGAGAGATGAGATGAGGAGGCTCGGTCGCATCGCTATGGGTTCCACGTTCACCGTTCCGATCAGAGGGCGTCCCGGTCACATGGATGTCACGTGATTGACTCGGCTCTCGCATGCACACTCTTTTTGCATTCTCTTGGGTTTTGTAATATAGGTCGTTGAATCGCTCAATTCCCAGCGTATCGCCCACCGACTGTCATGGAGCGCTACTTTCCTGTTGTTTCAAACTCTTCGTTCAACAAATCAAGAGACAAGAAATGTGAATCCATCAGATACCAGCCATATGGCCCGAGCCGTTCGTCGACAGCAGCTTCGTAGGTACTGTATGTCATACCATACTGGCCAAGCTTATAAGCACTACTTCGAGGTCTTCGATACGGGATGAGAAAAATATAAAATACTCTGCCACAGCCATGACAACATTTCTGCTAGAAACGCTGTCCGACGAGACGAACCCTATTACACACTCAGACATAGGTTCTCGTTCAGGTGAGTTCTATCAATTTGACGGAGCATCCCTGACACTTTTCAGATATTGTATTCTCCACGTCCACTGGGCACCAGGTCTCTAACGGCCGTGGAGGTCAACGACTGTATTTGGAAGAACGAGAATGCAAACTTGCGATCCAGCGGGAGAAACCCGGTAACCAAGCCCAAGTGCTGAAGAATGTTCGGGTATATATAAACGGATATCTGGAAAACACGACGGACATCGAGGTGAAGGCGATTGTGCTTGGCGCGGGCGGGCAAATCCTGTGAGTCTGGCTAGTGAATGAATGGCGATGCATAACTTGAGGATGCATCGCTCGGACAGACCTACTCCTTCGACATGTACTCATGTTCTGACCTCGCAACAACTTTGTGGATCAAAGACACAGAAGTTCCTCAACACGAAAGCACGAAATAAATATCATGTCGTCAAGCCTGAGTGGGTGTTTGACAGTATCAAGATGGGGAAGAGAAGACCTGAACGAGAATATGCGGTCATCCTGAGTTCGGAAGCGAAAACAATGTCCAGTATGCTCAAGAGTCAGTCATCGCGAACATCTTGACGGGGGTGTGATGCTATATACACTATCACTACAAGACTTTGGCAAATTTGGCTGGTGGAAGAGATCTATCATCTAATGAGAGAGTTGTTAGCGCCAAGTCTGCAGAAGAACAAAGATAAAAATGAATCAGGGCACCCAAGCGTATATAGGGAGCCAGGATGTTGTCGTCACGGCACAAAGACTTGGCCTGGTGCACAGCAAAAGCTCATCACAGAACATGCAGAAATGACAAAAAATAAGAGCGTAAATCACCTTGATGGCGGGTGCGTAGAGCACAGCGAGGAGATTTTTTTTCTTTTTTCTTATAAGCATTACGTGTCTCCCACGGTCATGCTGGTGAGGTTTATGTGGTGACAATGACATATTCCAATTTCCAGCTTGACGTCGACGGACTCGACGGACTCGAGACTCCGAACATCGTGCATCTCTCCTGTCGATACCTCGTCTCTCCGAGCCCCCCCGCCCTATTTCTTGTTCATTCACTGCAGTCCGCCGCTTGACACCAACGCTCGTTTCCTCTTCATGCAACTCTTCACTCCCAATCACGTGCAACTCCTTAATTCATGCTATCCCCCCACTTCTGCTCTGCTCACAGCAGGCCCTGACTATCTTCCCAATACTCAGGAGCTCAGCCGCCTGACATACTATGCGTGAGCGCCCGTTTTTCGTGATTCTCACTGCTGCCTCTCAGAATTGCAACAGGTCGAATCATCCCGGTAAATTGACAAAGCTCGGGGCGGAATTGGTGAAGAGAGTCAAGTTAGAGTGCAGGAAGGCCCGAGCAGGCAATCAACGGACAAGAATGTCAGTCGGTGTATTCTCCAGCTGAACACACTTACCGATATCCTTCCCTTTCAAGTTTGCTCCTTATGACTTTGTCAATATTTCGCGCCTTAGCGATAGAATGCCGACGTGAAATTGCCCTTCTCTCTCCATCTCTCATGGCTTCTGTTAAAGAGACACTCGATGCTGTACCTACCGACTTGGAAGTCATCGTCAGGGCAGCGAGCCTCGTACGCACCGTAGCTATGTTTGTCTTCGATCTTCACACAGTTCATTTCAGTTCACGGCTTGGACTACCTATACCGATGGACACCTCGTAGGAACCGACAGTAACACAAGCAGGGATTATCTCTCCGTCCTTCACCACTTTTCCCTTCTCGGCTGTTCAACAGCACCCGATCAAGAAACAAGAAATAGGTATATTCGATATACACACTTGTTGATGTAATGACTGGATCGGTCTCACCACAGGACCCGCCTCATAGGCATTGCTGCTCTTGCCGGAGCATCGAATTCCGATGCACTGTGCCATGACTCTTGCCAATTCAAATCTCAAGTTTCAAGAATCTTGCCCCCAATATTGGCTACTATACTACAGACCGAGCTTCCAGTCCTTGATGAACAGTGAGAAAAATTCTGCTTCGCCTACTTGCATGATCCACCTATTGACCCCTACATAGGGCAACGGCAGTCAAAGATGAACCTTGGTCTCCGTACTTGGCGGAGTTCAAAACACGGCCTGCCATCGAACGACGTGCTGCCTCGATTCATATCCATGTCGATGGAGACAAAGGACCATCCGCAGAAGAGGTTTCGAATGCTTCTCTTCGCGCTCTGTTTTGTCTTGTCGGACACGCCAATGGTGGGCAGATCGGTCTCATCATGCATTGCTCTTTCGACAGCCTTGATGATTCACAAGCTTGGGGGCACCTGGACCATTGTTGCTGGTTTGCAAGGAAGATAGCCGAATGGTCACAATATCAGTATCGTTTTGCTGTTCCAACGTGGCTGGTTGACCGTCTCTGCAAGACTGAAGGGGTCCTTCCTCTAGTCACCCCCATGCACACCGCCTTAGCAGCCATGGCAACAACTGTTTTCAACTCTTCAGTTGCCCTTGTCAACCTATCAACGTCCGACATGATTTCGAGTCTCGCTACATTATTACTTCGCCGTGTTGATTCCGACCGGAACGATACGCTTATACCAGCCCTTATAAAATGTATCTCATCCTTGGGCCGACATATCTACTATTCAGATCAAATACAAGACCTGGCTGTGAGCATCTCTCGTGATTCATCCAATCGTGGACGCTAATACATGGCAGGGCGAGTTAATCAACCGCATCGCCGTTGTTGAAGCTCAAGGTGCTCTTGGCCACGGGAAGCCAACATCTGATAGGAACATAACGGACGCCATTCGTTCACTCTTGGCTGCATTAAGAGGTCTGATCCAAGCCGCAGATAAGAATGAAACTTTCGCAGAAGGGTCGACCTTATGTTCGTCAATCACGGAGGCCAGTAAAAAGGATCTTCCGTCAAACGCTCGAATTTCGCGACGGACTGCCATACCCCCCGATATGTGGCAAGAGACTTTGAGTCTTATATTTCACTACGATTATGCCGTGCGGGCAGATTACGCAGATATACTCATATTTTACCTCAAGGATGAGATGTCCAAGTTGGGGGAATCCAAGGGCTCTGGTGTTATGAAGCGTGCCCGAAAGATATCCGACGGACCCATGCAACAGTCGTTAAATATTAGTGTTTTGCTTCATCCTGGCAATTCTGGCATGAAGCTCATCCGTGCTATCCATGGCTATCTCTATATTCTGGCAACTACATCCTCTCTAGGCTGGATCACGAGTTCCTCAAGATCACCGTCTCATTCTACCCTTGATGAACCTTCCCATATCAATGTAAATGTCATACCTGCAAGTCTCGATGATCGTGATGAGACCTCCCTTGCTCTCTCACAGATTAACGGGCGTCGCTCGTTCTCTGCTGCACGGCCTGGAGGTTCTAAACTATCTATGGCGAAGCGACTGTTGAATCGCACTCCCTCACGATTGTCGGCATTTACACCATCATCAGCTTCCTTGGCGGATTATACATTGATTCTCAATATATTCACTGCCGTGCATGAGGAGCTTCCTGTGCGAGGTTTACTTGCTGGTGTACCAATGCTGCTTGCTCTGGATCATGCGACCAGGGCCCCAGACGACTCAGACAACGCGATCTTGCAACGTATACAAGTCATAAGGGAGGTCTTGGCCAAAGCCTGGCTAGTCCTTGGCAATGTATGGAATTCATCGGAACTTAAACAATTAGCGGAAACTGTGCGTCGAAATATCACTTCTACCACTTTGATTATCAACATAAAGTCAGGCTCTGGCGTCTGGACCAAATGTTGTGCCGGTCGCCTCTCCTTCCATCCTTGATCCACATATACCGTTTCGGAACATCGTTGACTTTTCAGAAGCCCCATACACCGTTTCTACGCCATGGGCAGGCGTGAATACGGAGGATGCACTTTCCGCGATTACGAAATGCTCAACTGTTCATGAAGTAACTGGATTAGATCAGCAGGCATTGGTACGAACGTTGTCCATGAAATGGACCGCCGATTTTGCTTTAGGAGAATGTGAGCATTCAAACTCCTAGCATATCATCATATACGCCCTAATCTACCTTCAGCTGTGGAGGGTTCATCTCATTTTGAAAGTGCCGTTCGGGGAGACGGGCTTGCCCCCCTCCTAAAAATTTCACCCGCTTTAATGCATATCGAGAATATTTCTCAACAAAGCCTGGCGCGTTCTGCAAGAGGTGTGGGGGTTGCGGACCTCCGAGGCGCGCTGGAAGGTCGAAGCAGCATGTCCAACCCTGCCTTACATCGACCACCTTCCCTTTCGACTCTCGAACATGCATCATCGACAAACGAGGGGTTTCTCAGGCTTACACAGACACGGTCAAGAAACAAGAAACGCTCAACTCCCAGTGGGTCAGGGGAAGTACGAGATGTGCTTCATAGACTGGGTATTGGGAAGCAAAACGGCAGTCTTCTCAAGGCCTCTTTTCCGTCAATACAGAAATCTGATCAACGGTAAGATAATCTTATGCGTTTCTGTTGCAATTCTGACTCCCAGTTCGAACGGCAGAGCTCCTCCTTACAAGTCATAACCAATGGAACTTATGGTAATGGACAGTAGCCAGCTTCCATTCATATTTCTCATCTATGGTCAATCGTTTACAATTAAAATCCCATTGTCTCGAGACCTATCACTGGGTTCTTGATCGATCTGCAGATATAACTTTTCTATTCGCCTCTTCTGCTAAATGTGCCCAGTATGCAATCTCCTGTTGCGCTTTTGGGTGAGCTACTCGTTGTATCCCACTCTATAGACATACAGACTTGTTAAAGATGAAAAGGACGGTGTTTCTTCCTCTTACGTTTAACCCCCGCAATAGAGATTCATAGATTGCGGATTGTGCTGTGGCTCTCGATATGATGTCCAGACTGCTTTTTGTGTGCCTTGAAATAAGCTTTGTCAATTCTTGTCGTAGTCGGAGCAGACTAATCATAATGGATGAACAAAGGAAACATGAGTAAGGCGAGAATGGCTTACTTCGAGAAAATAATTGTTTCCTCGTCTTGTGCTGTGAGCGCGATGAATGAGTTGAAGAGTACAGTATACCGTCTGCATATCTAATTACAGGTTTGAAAGTTGTATGGTCAGAAGTTGTGAGCAGCTCACGCTTGATACACCAGCATCTGTAGTTGTCGCTGCTCGGCTGAAATACCCCGTGCTAGCGCCTTCTGCGATTTTCTTCAGGGCATCAGCATTATCGGCCATCCCTTTCTGAAGTATAGGCCACATTTGTAGTCGCAACGAAAAGACAAAGAACTCGATTGGTGGACAGCTGCGCTTCTGTACTTCCAAAATCACATCCTCCGTCAAGCGAATCATGGTAAGGAGAGGGACAACAGATGGCGCAGGCTCAAGGACTGATCGGACAAAGGCCTGACGATGATAAATGCGACGTTTTAGGGACCAAAAGGATCATCGCACCTCGCAATAGACCAGGACAGGGTCCATTATTTGCTTCCAGATCGCATCTGCGGTCGCCTGTTCATCTTTCCTTGTCGCAAATGTGGCGGTTGTGGGAGTTATGGTAGCAGACCTATCCCGTCCACCATCGTGCGAGCCAGCGAAAGACCTATTGTCACTAAATGTACCTCTGTCTGGCGACAGGACGGTCGCGAGTGGAGGTATTGAAGTTCGGGATTCATTGATGCAAAAGAACGTCCTAACGAATGTATATTCAGCAGTAGCGTTATCCACGAGGACAAGGAGGAGGGATCGCAGGAGCGCTTCTATAGGCTCTTTCTGTTTTCCGAAATTAATGGGAATAAAGGCAGAGGACAGGAGAATTTCACATGAGCCTTGTCGTCCGCCATGTATGCTAGCGTAACACTCGGGCCTTCTATGGCGGCGTGCGCCAGACGTTCTGGCTCCATCTGAAGCCCACGTTGGCTGGTTATGATTGATTCGTGTTTCTCGATGGTTCGTGCCTGTCATCGTCCTTCAATCGATATGGATTGACACGACGAGCAATACAGCCTGTAGTCCTACCTTGATCGAACTAAGGCTTCGAATATAACGCCTGAAGCCGGTCTCGTAGTACACCCGCGCTGCCGTTATGTATGATCTTTGCACTTCATGTCCGACATTCGGGGCCTGGCGTTGCAGGAATGCAAACATCCCCGTATATTTTGATAGTACCGATGTCTGGATGACTTGCATATTGGTCGTCACATTGGTACGGATAGGCTGGAAGAGGGCGAGGAAGAATGCTCTCAGTTTTGTTGCCGCCTGTGTTCAACATGTCGCCGACCGAATAGGAGCATCGTAGTGAAGAACGAACCACTATTCGCAGTCCCTCTGCAACTTCTCCCAGGTCCCTGGCAGCTTTGACACGTGAACGAGAGTTTATGGTCTCCAGTCGCTTTTCAAGAATTTCTATGGCTTGGATCCATGGTTCTCCCACAGGTGTATCCAATATCAATGTCGCTAGTGGAGGGGGTATTGTGATGTCAGCGAGAAGATTGGATAGTGACTTCTCTATCCTCTAATTCGCT